>VZRL01006996.1:883233-937297 GCA_013397895.1 Origma solitaria | reverse complement strand
GGGCGGATGCGGACGCGGGCTCGGGCACGGAGGCGGACACGTGCGGAGCGATGGCGCGGGAGGGCTCGGGGCTGTTCGCCGCGTTCCGGGTGCTCGGCCGCTTCAGCGGGCACGTCCCGCACGTCCTGCGCTATCACGGCCGCCACCGCGAGTTCTACCTGGCCCTCGCCGTCGGGAGCAGCGTCCACACCTACAACGTGAGTACGCGGCGTGCCGGTCTCCGCTCCTTTTTCCCGGCCTCCTTCCCGCTCCGAGCGGCCGTGGGGAGGCCGGGGCCGTGCCGGGAGATCCGCCTCTTCCTCCCTGCCTCCTTCCCTCCGCCGCCCTCGCCGTCGTGATGCGGGAGCGTGTGCGGGGCTGCGGCCGGCGGTGACCGGGAGGGAGGGAGGGATGGAGGGAGGGAGGCTGCTGGTTAAACAGGCCGGGAATGGGCTTGTTCAGCCGTGTGGGCAGCGCTAGCCCATGCGGCACTGCCCATCCCTCGGGAGCGCCCAGGTGCTGAAGCTTTTCCTTTGTTACCTGAAAACTCAAAGCTCGCCCGCTCTGGTTTAGCGTTTGAGGGGCGGGGGGGACAGTCGCATCCTGTTAAAACTCCTGTGTGAGAAAGGATGAGCATAATTGAGTTCAGCAAGATGAAAGCCGGTGGTACGGACTCGGTTTTGGTGGTGTAGAATCATAAAACCCTTAATGCTGGAAGGAGATCACCCAGACCAGCCACCCCCGCCAAGGCAGGGTCACCCAGGGCAAGTCACGCAGGAACGTGTCTGGGTGGATGTGGAATGTCTCAAAAAAGAGGGAGCCTCCCTGACTTCCCTGGGCTCAGTCAAAGCATTTTCAGTGTACAAGAAACAGTAACTAAACAGAGTTGAGTTGAGTGATTTGTAGCAAACCGCAGATGTCACAGATCTTTCTGCTCTTCTATGGCACCTTTTAGTGTTCACTCCAGTCAACCTTCCTCACAGCCTTTGAAGTACAGTAACGATCATCACTGAGCACAGGTGCTGAGATGCTTGCAACTAAAGCAAATTCTGTGTGAGTAGACGTAAAATTAGAGTACAGTGTGGTTGTAGTGAAAATAAGGTAGAAGCAGAGATGATGTGGAAACTAAGGTACTCAGGCTCCTCAGGGTGTCTTAAAATCTCCATAGTTTCCTGTGCATTAGGGTAAAATACATCAGGAAGCACAGGTAACTGCTGGTGAGTAGTTGTCTTTTGGCAGATGCATTGTCCCATTCCTTTTGCCAGCCGTCTGTATGTTTTTCAGTAGACAGTGTTGTAAACTAGGATGAATAACTTTTCTGTTTTGTGAGGTGTGCAAATTCATTGTCTCATCTAGGTTAATTTGTAGAATTTTTAATAGCTGTTTGTAGCAAATTCATTGCAACCAAACACTAAAAACACCTTTTTAACATTTTCATTGCAGGTGAAGAAGCTTGGTATTGTTGCTGTGAGTAAGTATGCACAGATCGTTCATTCTTCTTACTTTTGTTTTTTTTTTTAACATCTGGTGTCTGCACTTCATTCTCAACTCCAAAGCAAGAAAATAAATTGTATGTGCTAATTCACACTGAAATACATTAAAAGGAGTCTCAGAAATATAAAATACCCGTTTGGAAATAAGACTGCTGTTGAAACTGGAATTTAGTTCTCTTAGAGACATACCTTGTGAACTTTCTGTTATTACTATCTTGTTCTTCCAAACCATAATGATTGGACAGTGAGTAAGGCTCAATTATTAATTTATTGAGTTAATTTCAGATCCCTTTTTTGTTGTTCTTTTTGTGATTATTAGAAGGCTATTATAGGAGGAAAATAGTTACATGAGGAAAATAGACGTGGATGTTCAGGGGATGTTAGGAATTAGCTGTAATGGTGGGTACAAAGGATCTGAGTTGATGGCTTGACATTCACTTGGGCTTTGGTAACAAAGCATTCTGGGTGTCAACAGCAGGGCCTGCGTTCCTCAGCACCTTCACCAGAGCCTGGGTGGTGAGGCAACCTGCAATCCTAGGATAAGCTTGCAGAGGATGCTGTTTTAGGAGGTGTAGCCGACAGCCAGAATGGCAGAGTTTCAATCCAGGGAGCTGTTGCAAAACAAGAGGGCCAACAGGAGCCTTGCCAAGTTCAGCGAGGGCGAGTGCAGGATCCTGCTGCACCTGGGGCAGAGCAAGCTGGGAACTGACTGGCCGCACGGCATCCTGCTGGAAAGAAGCTGGGGCTGTGCTGGTGCCAGGCTGAGCGTGGACCAACAACACGGTAACTGTGAGTAAGGCAGGCTGTGTGTCAAGCCTCATTAGGAGTGTAGCCAGCAGATCAGGGAAAGCTGTTCTGCTCCTGCGCGTCACACTGGTGAGGCCATGCCTGTGCTGTAGTGCCCTGTTCGTGTGGCCGTGCCCCTTCCACAGCTCCGCTTTCTCCTGCAGGAGGGATGTGGAGCACGCGGTGTGACAAGAGACATTGGAGTGACTTGGGTGTGCTTAGTGCAAAGAAGGGAGAGACATGGAGTGACCCAGAGCCTGCGACCTGAGGGGCACTGAGGTGGCAGGGCTGAATTGGTGGTGGATGGAGCAGCAAGGGGCAACAGCCACAGATTGCTGCTTGAGAGAGTCACAGTGGAGGGCAGGAAAAATAGCCCCAAGAGGTAACTGTGGTACAGGGCAGAGCTTGAGCAGAACTCCCCCCCCAGAAGTGTTCATGGCTCAGCTGGGCACAGCTGCTGCTAACCCAGTCTAGTACAGGTGATGATCAGGCTTTGTGAGGAAGCTGGTGGGATGTTGAACTAGTTAATTTCCAAAGGTCCCTTCCAGTTGACATTTGGATGATTCATTTCAAGACTTTTCTGTCTTGAAAAGTAAGGGCTTTATTTACTTCTGTACACTACAAAGTTTTTACAGAGACCTCCTATATAAAATATTTTTCATTAACGGAGCTCCTGTAAACTTGGGAATCAATGTCACACAGCCAGGACTAGATTTAGATGATCAGCTGTGCATCATTAAAGCTCAAAATCATAGAAACATTGCATATTTTGTTCAGTGGGCTACGTCTTCTTACATATGTAGTTGTCTAAGCTTTTTGAGAAACTGAGATGCTGACATACAAAAGTTGTGATTGAAAAAAATGAATGCTGTGCCTCTCTTTTTATTGTGCTGTTGGTTTGTTGATGTTATGTGATCGGTGCTCTGAACTTTTTAGTTTGGGTCTGCCTAAAACTGTCTTACCCTAATCAGCCTTGCATGGAGCTCCAGTGGAGTACCAGGTATCTGTCACCTGTTTGTAAGCCTGAGTCACTTCAGAGGTGCTGTGGGAAGATGTCTTCATGTGTTTAAACAAATGAAACCTCATAGGGTGCAGTCTTCTTAAAAATTTTCATATTTTAGTTTCTCGTTTTGGAGCTGGGCTGCAGTGCAGCAGAGGGTGCAGTTTTATTTTTGAACTGGTGTTTCTCTGCAGAAGTGTTAAGTGCTGTGGTTTGCATTTTTAGATTTCCCTGGATTAAGAGTATTGCTCCCTAGGGCATTTTTTTCAGATTTTTTCCATTTGGGACTACACCAGCAGTTTCTCAGTGTTGTCTATAACTTGGAGTCTTTTGTGTTTTGGGCTACTAAAGGAAATATCCCAGTATTAGATATTCTTTCTGGGCCAGTCAGGAGTTGGGGAGAGAAGAGCATTCTGAGAGCATTAAATTCCCTGTGTCATCAGGAGATAGGTGCAGGAGTGGGTCAGTAACTCCCAGGCCTGCCAAATAACTTCATCTAATAAGCATTGCAAATGTTGAGACTTTGATTTCTGTCTGTGTTTCCAGCCCTCACAAAGCTAACATGTACCTTTGCTTAGAGAGTGTTTTCCAAAAGAACCATCTTGTAATCTACCAATCTTACATGACTTATGATGTTGTTACTGGTGAAATGTTTTGTGGTAATATTTGCATTCTTCTGAAATGTGTACATTTCTCTAAAATTCAACACAATGTTTGACCAGAGAGCTTTCTTTGTGCGTCACCATGCCAAAGAAATACATTGCCGAGCTTTCTCTTTTGCTAGGAACCTGAAACTTGTTTAACTTTTCTTTTGTTTGATCAACAGGTAATACTTTGCCACAAGACATCACATGTTTGGCAGCAGATCGCATGTTGATATTTGCTTCATACGACAATATTCTCCATGCTTTTGCCAGGAACAAAGAGGTTTTTATTAACTTACTTATTGCTTAGTAATACAAAACAGTTGTGTAGTGGTTGTGGTTTCAAGACAGTTTTCTGCAAATGTCTATTTCCATAGGTGTTTCGTACCTTCAGTTTTAGGGAAACAAGCTGTAGAATAAGGAGTAAAAAGCTTAAACCAGGAGAATGGAAGAGCAAATTCCATAATGGCTGAACTTTGTTTTACATATTAATTCTAAAACTTAGGTAGTTATTTGAAGTTTAAAAAATAAATAATCAGTTAATGTAAGCTAATTTCATTGAAAATAAATAATTAAAAATATTTTTATGGCATATATTTTGCCAACAGTTTTAAATATCAGATACAACTGTCTTCCACTTCAAGTTGTATGGCATTTCCATGAATTTTATTTGAACTTGTTGCTGATGTATTAGCTGTCCTTAAGTATTACATTAACATGATGTTCTGCCTTATCAGCTTATATTGGAAGCATTTCTGGTTTGAAATTGTAGGTGGTTCATACCTATGAAGGCCACAAGGCAAGGATACACCTTCTACAGCCTTTTGGTGATCATGTCATCTCTGTGGATGTTGATAATGTCCTTATTGTTTGGAATATACAGTCCGAAGGTGAGAGACATTTTGTTTTTTTTGCTGCTTTGTTGGAGAGACATTCAGCAAATTAAAAACAAGGGTTTTTTAGAATGCATGTGTTCAGAAAATTCTTAAATGATTGTGCTACTTAATTGGTGATCTGAAGTCCTAATCCTGCAATAATGTTCAATGTATGGATACTGCACCATGTGCAGAGGCCCAGTAAGGTTCTCTATAGATGTAAAAAGATAATGATTATATAAAAGTTACATTTTAGCATTCCGTTTTTTTGTAAAGACTGTGATAGAGCAGCTCTGACACCATCTCTGAAAACCTGTAATTCCTTGATATTTACCAGATTGAATATGACTAAATTCTGACAAATAATCTTTTGGATATGTTAGCATCTTTTCATGCTGTTGCCAAGTGCTTTTTGAAATTGTCCTTCAGTGCCCTAAAAATTTTTCGTGAGAAAGTGTTCATTGTTGTGACCATTGTTATTCCCTGGATGCTGTTTCTCAAAAGTGTCTGTAGCCAGGCTTTAGAGATTTGAAGTTGCTATAACAAACAAAAGGCGTGCTAATCAGATGAGGTGTTTCGCTCAGGCAGGAGCAGGAATCCCTCATAAAGATATAAATCACTACAGTATTGCCAGTATTGATGTAGTGGGTAGGGTTATACGGGAAAAAAATACACCTTCAAGCCAACAGATGTTAAAATGTAAAGAGGTTTAACCTCTCCTATTACACATTAGCTAATCCTTTAATGTAAGAAACACCAGTTGAAGGATTTGAAGAGTAAACATCAGTCCTGCTTTTACATTTGCCAAGGGATGACAAGCCTGCAGATTTGTGGGGGTGGCCGCACTAACACTCTTTCTTACTGTTTTTGCAGAAGAATATCTTCAAATAGATTTTAATAAAGCCACTTTTGCGGTTTCTGCACTTCTGCATCCCAGCACCTATCTGAATAAAATTCTCCTTGGGAGTGAACAAGGAACCTTGCAGCTATGGAATATAAGATCCAAGTAAGATTCTTAATACCTTGGCTACTATTCATGCTGCAAGTAGTTTGATGGGCAATAAATGATACTGTCAAGTATAGCAGGTTTTGAACATGGAATCTTTTACTGAGTATTGGCAGAAGTTTTCAGTTGGTATATCTCCAGGAGCAAAGAATGCTGCTGCTCCCTGAATGTTGATGCCTTTCAGGTTGCGTGTTGTTTACTCTTCTTGCAAAATGTCAGGGGTTGTTCAGGAATTACTTTTTTTTTAAAATTTCTTGGAATCACATAGCTTTCCTATGAAAGCTATTAAAATAATAATAAAAGCATGTTCAGGCCTCCTGCATCCCACCTTCCAAGCTTAATTTTTTTGGTTGTTTTGGGTCCAAGGAAGTGCTGGCAGGTAGAGTGGAGGTAATTAATAATATTTGATCCTTAAACTCAGATAAGAGATGTGTAGACATGCAATTGTCTCTGAGCATGTCCCAGTAGATCATCCGTAGTGTCAGTATTTCATGCCTACCATGATCAGCTGCTTTTCTAACTCGTGAAAGTTACAGGTACGGTGAGCTTCACTGCATGTTAATATGCATTTCTGCAAATAGGTGTTAAATCAGCTTGCATAAATCAGTGTTTCGTTCTCCTAACTCAGCTTGCCATGATATCATTGATATTTCTTTTGTTTCACATGTTCATGTCATGTAGTTATATCACCATTGTGGTATTAATGCACAACACTAGCTTTGTCTATAGAAATTAACTGTAAGTTTTATTCTTAACCTTACTTATTAGTATCATATCAGGTTTTTTTTTCCTTTTATCTGATTTATAAGGACAGAAAGCTGGTGTACTTTTCTGCATAAGTACTTGAAAAGCAACCATTTTGTCATGGAAGATCCCCAAGGGTTAATTGATTTATGGGTTTTCTATGTTTGTTTTACAGCAAACTCTTGTACTCGTTTCCAGGATGGGGCTTAGCGGTCACGACTCTTGAACAAGTTAGTATTTTTGTTATCTTTTATTTTCGTATGTTACTGGTCAAGAACAGCAGGCAAAATATTGTTGTTTAAAAGGACAGCAGTAAAGATGGCTTGCATTCTCTCAGGTAATTGTAATAGCCTCTCTGCACTGAAGGTGTGTTATCTGCTCTTCCGCTATTCCTAGTTCTGTTGCATGTAGCATCTTGCCTGTTTTGTGTTCATCACATCTGTAGTCTTCACTGAATAATGCAATGAATTTACAGTTTGCAAGATGCGTGGGTATCATGAAGCTTCATTACACTGGGGTTGTTTTGCCAAATTTATTTTGCTTCAGAGTTTGTTAAAATGTTGGATTTTGTTGTTTCAGGAAAAGATTTTGTAATTGTGTTTGCCACGTCTTTTTTAGATATAAAAATTAGTTGAAACTTACTGATAGCATTGATGACAGCTTTGAAAATGGTAAGCAGTTTTCCAGGATAAAACTTGTAATTACACCGAGGAGTTGTGGCAGTGTGTATAATAGTCTACCAGAGCTCCTGGACATTTACAGTGATCTGTTTTTCAAAGGAGTCGCAGCTTCTGGAAACAGAATTTCTGAATTTCTTGTAGGCTCCAGCAGTGGATGTTGTTGCAGTTGGCCTCGTATCTGGTCACATCATTGTACATAATATTAAGTTTGATGAAACTCTGATGAAATTTCAACAGGACTGGGGCCCCATCACCGCAATATCTTTTCGTACAGGTAAGTCCTAGCGTTTTTAAGGGAAAATATGTATGAAAGCACTAAAAATAACTGGAACAGGGAAAAATAGCTTTTGATACAGCATTCCAGAATCAAAATTTATGCTACGGGTTTTGGTTTTCGAAGGCTGAAGGTAAAATAGAAAAGGTAGGAATAAGCAAGGGACATCATGCAGTTTCATCACGTTAGCTGTTTTATAGCATTTTATAGCATTTTCTTGTGTTATCAGTGCACAGGAAGTGTGACACAAAGCGTGTTTGAAAACAAAAGTTTATTCACCGTGTGCCAGCAGCTAACACAGTGCAGTTATTAGACTCCGTGCAGTATAATCAATACACCTTGCTTTAGTGTCCAAACCTGCTTTTCAGCAATGTCCTAATCCCCTGACAAAGTTAGAATGTTGAGTGACTACTGAATAGATGTTACCAGAGAATCTTACTTGTCTTCACAGCTTTCTCTTGTCTAACAAACATGTACTAATTACTAAAGTAAATTGCTTTAATGTTGATCCTGCCTACAGAGCTGTTGATACTGAATCTAATCTCTCATTTGAATACACTTGCAAACCTTAACAATATAGATTGAATGCAGACCCTGTTGGGGAAGAACGCCTTTGGACAAGATTGTGGAAAGACTTGTGAGAAGTAGAAAGGGAACCTTTTCATGTCAATATCTCTCATGTTTTCAAGCAGAATTTCTAGCTTTGATTGCTAGATTTAGGTATTCTATGTTTATCTGATATGAAAAAGTTCTGGTTTTATTATCAGTGAGCTTTGCTTCTTTTCTGATTGACAAAAACATACTCCTGTTAAAATCTTTATTATTTCTAGCATCAACTGTTTTTTTTTCAACATCAAACTTTTCCTGTGACTGTAGACTTTTCTTGCATCAGTTTTAAGATGTGATAAGTCATAAGGATGAACTGCATGTCAATAAGCAAACCTTTTGAACTTTTTTTTTCTTTTTTTTGGGCAGATGGACACCCAGTAATGGCAGCTGGTAGCCCAGTTGGACACATTGCTTTGTGGGATCTAGAAGAGAAGAAACTGATGTGTCAGATGCAAGATGCCCATTCCACAGCAGTAGCTGGCATGTCATTTGTCCCTGGAGAGCCACTTCTTATTACTAATGGTGCTGATAATGCTCTACGGGTGAGTTACAACCACTGCTGGTATCTGAAACCAATACAACAAAACTCAAGTTGCTGGCTCTCAGTTGGACTGTGGAGGACTATAGTTCAAAGATTTGCTACCATATTGTCATTTACTGCTTTCTAGTAGCCTTGAGCTCCAAAGCTTTGGATCTGCTTTTCCAGAGCCACGCTTTATATCCCAGTACTCTTGTCTTAAATCTTGATCCTGTTTTTAATGCTTTGGGTCATAAGTAGTGGCTGTTGATAACAGTCCCTTGTGCTGCATGTCCTCTGATGCCACCAGGCTTCGGTGTTGGGGCAGAATGAGCAGCAGGAAACATTCAGTGCTGTGACAGAAACATCCAGAGTTTTGGGGTCAAGGATGACAGCCAGTGTGTGAAATTGGCTGTGCCAGCTCCCACTGGCATATTCCACTGGCAAGAGGTGCAATTATTGGCAAGGCAATGTTTATCAGCCTTGTTTTTCTGCTTATTTTGGGGTGTAGGTATGGATTTTTGATGGACCTGGTGGTACAGGTCGTGTGTTGAGAAGCCGAATGGGACACAGTGCACCACCAACAAAAATCAGATATCATGGGCTAAACGGAGAGCAAATTCTTAGTGCAGGTACGAATTCTTACTCTTTTTCAGTCTTGATTTCTTGCTGTGATAAAACGTGCAGAGCAAAGTGCCTTTGTTTTATTAATACACTAGATTGTACTTCACATGTTTTGTAATGTATTTGTGGAACATAGTAGGTAGCTAATGTAAACAGTGTCATTTAGTACTGTAGCAAACTGTTTCACTGGAGTTTTCCTACTTTTGTAGAAAACTAGTGTTTCCCTAGAGTAACATGTCAGCAGGTAAGCTGAAGAGTAAGTAAAAGCAGAAGAGTGTAGGAGCTGCTTCTGTCATCCTTATTTATATATTTGATTAAAAAAATTTCAATAAAATTTTTTTCTGAACAATTATAAGCTGGTCCGAATGAAAATCTGTAACAACTAGGGAAATTTGGTTGTGACAGGGGAAAAATAAGCAGCATAATGCATTTAGTAACTAGTTTTTAGTAACTGCATTTTCCACTAGCTTGATCAAGCTTTGTGGCATACACTGTCTTTGTAATTTATGACAGCTCACTTGTATCTGTAATACATATTTTCAAGGTTGCTTTTTACTGAGATATTGATCTAAAAGTGACTACCCTTCCTTAGAAACCAGCATATTTAAAAAGACCCCTTAGGAAATGCAAGTTCTAGATCACACTGTGTTGTACCCTAGACCTCGTAAGCAATGGGATGACAAAGACTCGCCACCTAGCTTCTAATTACTCTTAAGTAATTAATTGTCTACATGGGCAACATTTGAAAGCATTATGCTACCTGTACTAAAATCTCTTGCTGGTCGTCCAGTGAGTAACTTGGATTCAAGTCATGAGTTACCTGTCAGTATTTGACCTCACACCAGACAAACCACAGTATCAATCAAGCGTTGCTTAATGAATCTTCACATTTACTTTTGCAGTGGAGAGGGCACAGAGGCACCCTTTAGAATGAAAAGCTTCTTAATCTTTGAGATCTGATGTGTCTGCTGTGTAAAGGCTCTCTATGCTCCTTTCTGAAACAGTGGTAAAACTTTGTGCAACAGAAGGGAGTTAGGATTTCCTTTCAAGCGCTACTGGTTTCCTTAGAAGAGGCGTCTCCTCAAATTAACTTGGTAAAATTGAATTAATGTCACAGACATTACAGAGACAGAGGAATTGGACATGGAAAAGATGCCTGTGAAGAGGAGTCATTCTGGTCATGTGTGGGGCACAGTTATAGGCATGGGGTATAGGCCATAGAAAATTAGACTCCATTAGTTCTGCTTAGAGTATATTTGTATTTATTCTTGGACCAGAATTTTTAGTCAACACCTTATTACAGTGTTTGAAGTTGCTTGTTGCTTATCTTTTGCTTTTCTTGCTCAGATAGCTTATGAGTAAAGTTGATTTTTGCCCTTCACTGCTCTGTGCTGATACTTTCTTAGGTCAAGATGGAACATTGCAGTCTTTTTCAACAGTGCATGAAAAGTTCAATAAAAGTTTAGGACGTGGTAAGTATTTCAGTCAAAGTACAAACAATGGTGAAATGAAGTCCTGAAAAGTATTTATAAAAGCATTAGACAGGCCTTATTTTCACTTTAACTGTTCTATAAAAGCTAGTCACCCGAGTTACTCTGAAAACTCAGTCCTTGCTATGTATAAAGTCTGCTCTTAGATTTGTTTGTAGTTAAAAAAAGTGATTTCTGTCCCTGGCAGTGTATGTTACTTCACTGCAGGAAATGTTGGGCGTGATTTTTGTATTGTAAATGTGTAAAGCAGTAGCTGGCATTTCAGCATGTGTAATTGCAGTTTTTTACCCTATTTCCTTTCTGTTCAATTGACTAAATTTTGGCCAATTCATATCTCTTGGCTTGAGTTCCTTTGATTTAATGTAGAGTTTGACTTACATCTCGCATGGTTATGGAACACTATCATTTGGGAGAGCAAGGATCAGGAAGACTAAAATAATAGTTTTAAGTATCTGTTTATATTGTTGTATGTGTGTTACACATATGCGTAAAAATGTGAAATATGCGTAGAAATTAGTTCGGGCGTAAATTAGGAATTCCAGACTCTTTGGTTATTGGAAGGGCTCGGTATTGCTTTATGTAGTCATGTCTGTAGGACTATGTTTTTGGCTATGATGGGGATTTCAGCAGGATTTCAGCACAAGATCCTGGAACAAGTAGGTTGAGTGGTGAACTCGCATCTGTAAATGTAAAAAGCTGGTGATTTGCTGAGCATTGCATTAATTTTGACAGAAACTCTTTTAGTGTTCCTAGCTCTTCAAACCTAGGGAACGGTGATGTGTTTATGTAACCCAAATGTTTCTAAATTTAGGAGGAGCTTTACATTTTGTTAACAGTTCTTTTCAAACCGTTATTCTCAGTTCTAACTATGAGACTGAGACTCTTAATGTCTATTTTTAAGGCTCAATTAACAAAAAGAAATCAAAAAAGAAAGGCCTTAAGCTGGATACGATGGCACTTCCACCGATTACAGCCTTTGCTTCAGGTAAGTGCTCTTTGACACAGGTTACAGAGTAAGTGCAAATACATTATCGTCATGTGTTCATTTCATATTTTAATCCTCAAAACACTGCTGTTTTAGAAGCTCATGCTATATCAAGACTAGCTTATTCTGTGGCCTTTCATGAGCTTCTGAGTGACAGTTTAAAATTGCATTTGACTTGGCAAACTGTTCCAATATTTCAAAAAGAGCATTTTATATTGAAACATCCTTACCTGACTTTTGGCTTGAAAATCTCCTGCATAGGAGCCAAAATCTCCTGATTACGTATTATTCCAGGCTGGAGAACCAGCAGCTAGGTGGGGGGCGGGGGATGAAGATCTTTGTCGGCTGAGGAGGAAATCTTAGTTACAGGGATTGATTTTAATCCCTCAATACATTTATTTGAGTCACTTTTCAAAGTCAAATTTCAAGCAAACTGTTAATTTGTAGTTCGGTATGCAAATACTGAATCCAACTTATTTAAGCAGAATTGCAGTTAGCTTTCCTTCATCAAAATGTGCTTCTTTAAATTAGTGGCCTTCTCTTCAGATTTGAAGTCTGTTTTGTCAAAGTGTAGCTATTTTCTCTTCTGAGGATGATTTATTGTTTCCTGTGTTGCGACATCTGTGTTTACAATTTTGTGGGGCCGTTTGCCTTCAGTGATACAGACTGTCTGTGCATACTTGTTGCAAATATCTGTGTGTATATTTTTAAGACTCATATTTAAAATTAATTAATTTTAAAATTACTATTAGACCTGCCTGTATTTGAAGACATAAACTCCCCATTTATTTAAGTACATTTTCGAGTTGTTGCTTTCTTTGCTATGTTTGATTTGCTTTGTTTGGTTAAGTGAACCAGTTTGTATCTTGTTTTAGTCTTTGAAGTTCTAGAAATACCCAGTTTCAAGCTCGCAAGTTTTTTTAATTACCAGAAAAAAAAATCAGACTTGCTCGTTATTTAGATCCCCATACATCATATTTTACTACAAAGTCTGTATACTGAGCTTTTGAGAAATTTTCCTGGAAATGCCAAAAAAAAAAAAAATTGCTATATGAAGCAGATTTAGCTCTTAAATCTGGCTTTAAGTTGTTATCTGGTGGCTTCTGCCTCTTCAACAGCTGAAGAAAAAGTTAAAAACATTCAGCTGGAAATGTGTACAGATTGAGCAGTCTAAACCATTTAAACCAGTTTTAAACAATTAGATTGAAATATGCATTTCAAACTGCAGAGGCTAAAGTATGCAAAGACACAAAGCATAACGTACAAAATAATGGTTGTGGTTTTGTTAGCATTTTAGTTACGCTGCATATGCACAACTGTTTGCCTGGTGTTTTTGCTGTGTGATAGCCTTTTGACTGTGCAGCAAGAATGCTTAAATATAAACTGTTCTGTCTAAAGGTATTTTAAAATATCAGAAGAGCTTGTTTGACTGTAGAATGACTGCTTCTCAAAGCGCTTTGTGTTTGCTTGCAGAAGTGGCACATCAGAGTGACTGGGATGGTATTATCGCCTGCCATCAAGGATATATAACCTGTACTACCTGGAACTACCAGAAAACCTCCATGGGAGCTCACAAACTGAGGCCAGAAGAATTTAGCAAACACAAACCTATTGACATATATGCAACAGTAAGTTTATTTAGGGTAACATTTCCTCAGATTTACACTGTGTGCTATTTTGATTCCTGTTGGCACAGAAATAATGTTTAGAATGAAAAAGCACTGTCTAGATGTGTTTTAGTTGCTTTGCAGAGTGCTTTCTGCCAGCTCAGTATGTCCAATGAGCTGGTTTGTAATGCTTATGGTCTCAAGAAAAATTTTGCATTTGAATTTTTTCCTTAAAGATTCAGGTTAAGTGCACTGACTTTCTGGCTCAGAGAGGTGGTTGGTGTTCGCTTTATTCTGTCACAGTGATGTAGAGTTGTCTGTATGCCTGTGATCATTAACTTGCTCTGAGAATTCAGATTGCTGAAGACACTGGGGGTTTTTTTGGCAATACAGAAAAGTCTATTTCCAAATTGCAGTGCAGCCTATTACCTCTAAAATGCTTTACAGTTTGAGCTGGACGCAATGACATTGTGTCAAACACGCAGTGAAAGAGATACTAATGTTTGCTGAGGTTTACCAGCTTCGTAAACCCGGAACTGTTGTGGCACACCTCATGTGAAGTGTGTTCATGCACTCCTGTGTCTTGCGATAAATGGTTTTTCTTACCTTGTGCTTAATGGCAGTTAGTGAAGTGGCAGATAAGATAAATTTAATTGTAAATACCCAGTTTCCTTTTGACTACTAGATTCTTTGGACTGTATCTTTCCAAAGAGGTCTAGACCATTGTTTCTTTGCTTCTTGCTATTTAAACTCTGTATGAGCTCACCTTAGTTTGGGAGGGTATTGGTAACATGGGCACTGAAAGAGGCATGCAGTCACCATGCTTACACTTTATCTTAGGGACTGAATTTGTGGGTCTCTTGATTATTTAAGTTACAATGCTGATATTATTACCCATAGCTTCTGAAGGATGTCACTCAGCTAGGATTTCATTGTCTTTCATAACCATGCATTGCCATATTTACTACATGCTGACTGTTTGCTCATTTTAAGAGCTTCTCCATCTGCTTTTTTGAGATGTAATTTGTTTGTTCTGTGCAGGTTTCCTCAAAGAGCATGTTAGTGTTTTGTACCGTCTAACAACATTGCTAATTGGTAGACACCTAAAGAACTATTTTCATAGATGCTTTGTTTTGTGGATTAATTTTTTTTTTCCCTTGAAAGGCAGTTGACATTACGTCGTGTGGTAACTTCGCTGTGATTGGGATGTCAACTGGACAGGTAGATGTGTATAACATGCAGTCTGGCATCCACAGAGGGCATTACGGCAAAGAAAAAGGTAAGAGCTCCTAAAGTTCCAAAATATTGGCTCTTAACAGAGCGGCAGTCACCTGGTGTTTTGTCATCTTGAAAATTTAGCATGGGTTCTGAGTTGAATTTGGGATACCTTTCAGTTTTTCTAATTGCACTGCACTGTCGTACCTTGCAGTCAAAAACCTGATTTGAAGGACAGGATCCTTGATAGTTTTACTTGGCTTCTTGTTCTATAAGATTCTATCTCTTAGATAAATTTTCCCATCTGTTTTGTGCTCCCCGCTTAGAAATGAAAGAATGTTTCACGTGAATGGAAAATTGAAGTCCTAAGCAAGTCCAGTTCTTTGCATATGGTATTAATTTTAATTACCCAGCTTCAAACTTAGGATGTAATGTGACAGTGCTCTGACTTTTAATAGTTGCCTATTAATGTATTTCATGTCACGTATCCTCATGCATGGTTTTTTGGCGCTTGTGACCTGAATTTTTTGTCGTGGAAACAAGGAAAGAGTCCTGATGAACCCGTAAGACTTCACTTAAGATTTCTAAAAGCCATCTAGCTCAGCAGACATGAAGTGGTTTCTTCATAAAATCATTGGTTAATAGTGGAAAGAATTTTCTAATTTTGCTTACTGGTCAGTAGCTCTAGGCATAGATTAAGAAATAAAATTGATCCAGAACCAGAGCAGCTTGTCTTTACACTGCAGTGTGAAGTAGCCAAGGAAAACTCTCAGACTTTGTGCCTGAACTGAAGCTATACATTTTCTCTGGAGTGGCTGGGCCTCTTGGAGGCATTCCTGAAGTGGTTCAAGAAGTCCCTCAAATCTGACAATCACCAGAAGTTTCCCAAAATGAAAACAGAAATAAGAGCTAACACTCCATTTCGATTGCACTTCTTACTTGTATTCTAGGTGTTTACTTGAAAGCTATTTGGTTTCTGTAGAGAAGAAAAAGCTTAGAATATTGGAGCATCTTGTCAGGTAGCTTTTGACTTGTTTGTCATATTCTTGCTGCTCATTCCTTGTAGTCAGGCAAAGATAAACAAAATAGTGTTTGGCATTCAGCTGATTTCTGTGCTAAGTTTAAATTCTGAGATACTCTCTTTTCTCTTGATTTACAGCGCATGATGGGGCTATTAGAGGGCTAGCAGTGGATGGATTAAACCAGCTGGTAATCACAGCTGGTAGTGAAGGATTAATTAAATTTTGGAAATTCAAAACAAAAGACCTAGTTTACTCCACTGAACTTTCTTCTTCTCCAAGTGGAATTCTGCTTCACAGAGACAGGTAATTTCATGTGCATGTTGTTTGGTGTACATAATTGTCTAGAAAGCCAACCAGTATTCTAATTAAGTTTATATTTCTGATGCCTTGAAATACAGCTGACTAGTAGACACTGTATGACAAGACTTTTTGTTAGTCTGCAGGAATGTAAGACTGATTATCAGATTACTTTAGGATAAGATGTTTTTATTTTTTGTCTCTTGAGTATTCCGTATCATATGTGTTGATGTTTCTCGGCAGTGGTATTCTGGGAATTGCCTGTGATGACTTCACTATTAGTGTTTTGGACATAGAAACCAGGAAGATTGTCAGGACATTCTCAGGACACCACGGACGGATTAATGACATGGTAATTTTTAACTTATTTTCAGTAAAAGATGACGTATGCAGATACCTAACAGATTTTACAGATGGTGGATTTCTCTGCATGTGTTAAACTGGGCATTATGTTCAGCTGTGAGCAGTAAAGCTGTAGTTTGGCTCCACAGCACTTTAAGCCACGTTAGTTTAAAAATGTAAAGTGACCAAATTGCCGTCTATTTTTTAATGTGCTTTATGATTTTACTACAATTTTGCAGCAAGCTGATTTTGGGGGTCAAACAAAATAAAGCATTGGGAATAATGACTGCCACATTGGGGAGCAAAATTGTGCAGTAGTGTCAGCTGTGTATGTAGAAAAAATGAGCAAGCTGAAAACAGATCTTGAGATTATGCAGCACGCTGATAATTCCTTATTTACATCTTATGTCATAGTCCATTGTAGTGTTAATTGAAATAGTTTTTAGCTTCAAATTTATTTCTAAATGCTACTAAATCAGTATTTACTTGAGTTACTCAATTTTATGCTTAGGAATAGGTTTTCGCCATTAACATGAAAGTGAGGACCAAAGTGCTTTGACTAACACTGAGATATATCCTGTGTCTTGCTTTTGAATCTATTCTTAAAAAGCTTCTGGTTTTGGTCTTTTCTCACTTTCAGTAGCGTATTGTCAGTTTTGGTTTATGGCCAGACCCTTTCACCCTGGTTTTAGGGAGCAATCTAATCTTGACAGGGCCCCCTGTGGGGACTGGCTTCTTGGTTGTGCCATTAAATTTACTGTTTCATTTTAGACTTTCAGTCCTGATGGTCGTTGGCTGATAACTTCATCAATGGACTGTTCCATTAAGACTTGGGACCTTCCCTCTGGATGGTGAGTCAATTTAAAAACATATAGCAGAAGTAATAATCCCATCTGATGAATGGCAAAAAGCCTTCGGGCTTGATCATCTGCCACCAGATGCAATATTCAAAGTTGCACGTGATAAAACAACTCTGATCACAATTTTAGTCATGTCCAGTGCTAGCCGTGTGTGTCTTTTTCTGGGTCTACAGAATAACACTGCAGATCCTGAAGATCTGTTGATGATGCCTGGAGTTTCCACGTAGTGTGAACAAGTGTGAATTTGTTGCTTGTCTGGAGGCAGCTCTGTAATGAAAAGGGCGAGAGATTGCTCAAGGTGGATTGCGCTGTGATGTGCTGCAGTTTTCATAGGATCGTAGGGTGGTTTGAGTTGGAAGCAAAGGTCTAATCCAACTGTCTTGATGGGAAAGGATCTTTTCTCGCTGGATCAGGTTGCTCAGAGCCTCAGCTTGGCCTTAAACACCTCCAGGGATGGGCTATGCACAACTTGTTTATGCAACCTGTTTCAGTGCCTCACCACCCTCATTGTAAAAAAATTCTGCCCTATATCCTATCTAAACCTACGACCTTTCAGTTCACAGCTGTTGCTCCATGTCCTGTCAGCATAGTCCCTGTTAAAAAGTCCCTCTCAATCTTTTCTGAAAGCTCCTTTTAAGTATTGAAAGGCCAGAAGAATGTGTTCCCCAGAGCGTTCTGTTCTCCAGGGTGAAGAACACCCCAACTCCCTCAGTTTTCCTCATAGGAAATGTGTTCCAGGCCTCAGATCATTTTCCTGGACCTGCTCTAACTTCATGTGTGTCTTGTGTTGGGGGCCCCAGAGTTGGATGCAAAACTCCAGCTGGTTTTGTAAAGAGAAGCCTGTTTTCACTTACATTCATTTTTACAACACAATATGGCTTTGCATCAGTTATATTTTTCATTTGTTTGTACTTGAAACTGCCAGAAATACTCTTCTGTGATCCACTGTGAGTAGTCTTCTCCCAGAATAAATTTTGGCTGCGAAGTAGGCAAATACACACAAGAAGTTCAGGAGCCCAGGAAAAACAAGCTGAAAAGTAACTTTGCGTTCTGCCAGTGCATTCTTTCAGCAGCACATCAGATTTTTTTTTTTTTTTAAAAAGTTATTTAAGGTAGTGCTGTCCAGTGTTCAGCTGTGGTGGTTGTGCCTGGAACCGAAAGGTTTCATTTGGGTTGAATATTTTTGTTGATGTGGTTCGGTAAATAATTTTGTATACTGTAAAAGTTCTCATTTCACTACCAAGAGTGCATTGCATCTCAGCAAATAATTGGCCTGTTCTTGCATGATGAGTGACACGAGTCAAAAATAGGACAGGATGGACATTAAGTGTCTTTTTTCCAGTATGAATGGGAAGGAAATTAGCACTCTGGTCTTCATTTGTCTAACACTCTTTCCCTTCCGAAGAAATATGCCTAAAAAAACTGCAGCATTAATTAATATCAGTTTCTTCTTTCATTTCTTTAATAACAAAACACTTTGCAGTAAGAATCTATCCATAATGTTTTTAAAAGCAGTCTGACAATAGTTCTCTTCTGCATGTAACAAAACTAAATATTTTGTCTCTTATGTCTGAAATTTGGGTCAAGCTGCAATCTAGGCAGGTACGTGGGAAGGCCTGGTTTTAAAAGTAATTGGGTTAAACTTTTCTTGCAATATGTAAAGGCAAGGTTTTCCCTTAACTATAGGCAGAGGAGTGTATTGACAAGGAGGAAGAGCTTTTAATAAAAGGCCTGATGCTTGCTTTGCTTCTGTGGCTCGTAAATAGAAGAAACATCTCATGAACTGTGTGTTCTAAAGCCTCAGCTTTGAAACCATTCTTATGAAGAGATGGAAAACATGTTTTTAGAAACCTATATTACGAAAATTACCAGCTGACTTTAATAAATGGTCTGACATCTATTAACTGGGCATCTGTTTTTTTCTTGGGAGTGGTGCTTAGCTGTCCTTGTGTAATGTAAGTCTTCTAGCATGTGTTTTTAATGTAGGGCCTTTTAAAAACTGGGAAAAGTTACCAGTTCGTGTAAAGAAAGTTATAAGCAGGAGCCCTGGCATTACGCAGAGTTTTCTTTTTGCACAGACAAATTAAGGAATCAGGAATACAAGCTGACTGTTCACAGATTGGATGGAACACTTAAGAACAGCATAAGAGACCTATTAAATGTGAGCTCAGTGGTTTTATGCTTCCCATTGTCTCAGTTTTGCAGTTAGGCAGGAAGCATAAAGGTAGATGCCTTCAGCCCCCAGGCAGGATACATTTATCTTTTTGTGTAAAAATTACAAGCATGTCTTATTTCCTGTAGTAGATTGATCCCTCCTTCCCCCAAGCCTGTAATTTCAATCATGTTTTAAGTTTATTAAGGAGGAAGACTTAATTTCTTGTTAGATTTTTTTTGGAGTTCATTGTGGTTGATTTATTGAACAGAATTTCTCAGTTGCAGATAAGGATTGTGATAAAAGGATGGATTTGAAAGTAAGGAAAAGCATCTAGGGTAAATTTTTTAGTCATTGTGCACTGTGTGCAAAATGTGTCTGATATAAGTTTGAGATTTATGGGTTTAGTGTTTATGTATTTTATATTGAAAGTGATGAATGATTTTTCTCTTACCTGAGATTGCAGCATGTGTCTAAGAACATGCAGAAGGAATAAAACACTCCATTCAGGGAAAATAAAGGCTTTTATTTTTTATGCCGTCTGCCAAACCATCACAGAAGTGTTCAATATCTAAGAAAATACATCCCCACAAGATTTTACATTTTAAACTGCTTTGTTGCATCAATAGTTTTGCTATGGTTAGTGAACAGAATGGGCCTGTAGAGCTGTAAATAAGAACAAAGTATTCACACTCTTTATTTGTTCTTTTTGTTTCTCTTGGTGAGCTAGTTGTCAAATTCAACATTTACTTAAAATTTGCAGTAACTGAAATCTATATTTCAAGAAGCAACAAGCAATGCTGTGAACCTGGGCTGGAGTGGAAATCTGCTAGGGAGTGCATCATCCAGAACTTACGTGCCTCATGATTTAAAATAGTCTCATAATGAATATTTTAACTCTGTTTTTACATGGTATTTTTTTTATTTCCTGCAATTGTGGAAAAAAAAAAAAAATCAAGGAATGGTTAATCAGGTTGAAGATGTGTTAATGCTGAAACTGTTGCAAGTAATGAAACTTTGCATAATACAGTTCATACTTTATTTTGGAAGCATTTGGTCCAGGTATATATGAAGAATGCTGAGGGAGGGAATTGTCTAGAGAAGCAGCTGGGGCTGACTGGAAGTACAGAATTTATGGCCAATAAGGAGGACGGTGTTAGGCATAAGGAGTTGAATGGCTCATCACATATTCCTCAGAATGTGGGTGTCCTAAGAGGAGTCAGCTTCATCCAATTTTAGAGAATTTTGTAGAGCTAAGTGGTTTGTTCCACAGTGCTGTTCACTTGTTATGTTTCTATAAAATATTTGAATACTTCTTCTACCCTGGCTTGTGTCCATACTTCCAGTGGCCTGTTTGCATTCTGCTGTAATTCTGATATATGTAGATAAATACGTTTATCTTGCTGATAATTTCTCTGTTGTGTTTTTTCTCCGTAGCCTCATAGATTGTTTTTTGGTAGATTCTGCAGCTGTGAGCCTTACTATGTCCCCTACGGGAGATTTTCTGGCTTCAGCACATGTGGATGATCTTGGAATTTATTTGTGGTGAGTATGTAATACATCTGTTTCTATAAAAGATTTAGGATGGGAAAGAATTCTTTTAGTCAACTTTATTGCAAATAGAGAATTGCCCTGTGAAGTATCATGTCCAGTGTTTTGTGTTCTCTGGTTGTAATTAAATCAGGTGTTCTGTATTGCTCTGATTTGTAAATAATGAAATTTCTGCATTAAAATATCTATTCTGATAGTTAAATGATCTATTTTTTTGAAGTGTTTCTTACTCTTAAGATTTCCTGTTAGGCCTTTCCTGAAGTTTTTCTTAGACTCCATTATTTTCACCCCTTTTGAAATGTCTGTGTTCAAATAGTGTTTCTTTCTGAAGTACTTTTCCTGTATTTCTGTACGGTGTTGTCCGAGACTTCTGACCAGTATTTGAAAGTTGTGATTATTTCTCTTTTTTAGTGATAAATGAGCACAGAGGTAAAATGTGTTTTGCTTCAATTTCCTCCTGATCAAAGCTAATGACTGTTCAGGTCCAGTGCTGAAGTAACACACTGTTAAAAGTGGTTTGGACTTTTTTCCCGTTCAGTTGACAGATTATTTGAGGTTGTATATGCTGGCTGTAGGTTTGCCTGAGGAGTGTTCAACTGTTAGGCCTTCGTGTGGTCAAGTGCTTCCTTGTGAATAATGACAGCTGTTTTTACCTAGCCCTAGTTCATATTGACAAAAAAACCCCAATTTACCAGAATGACTTGTGTGCATGTTTCAAACCTGAAGAAAATTGGCTAAGAGTATTGCCCTAAAATCATGTGAAAGCAGAATGAATCATTTATGTTTGCATGATGTGTTGTGCATAAAGTTCAGCCTGGAGAAGGCTCTGGGGAGACCTTAGAGCCCCTTCCAGTGCCTAAAGGAGCTCCAAGAGAGCTGGGGAGGGACTTTGGACAAGGGCCTGGAGTGACAGGACAAGGGGGAATGGCTTCAAACTGAAAAGAGATGGGTTTAGATCAGGCATTGGAAAGAAATGGTTGATTGTGAGGGTGGTGGAGCGCTGGTAAATGTTTTGGGCCAGTGGAACCAGGGCAATTATTGCCCCTGCACTGGGCACTGGTGAGGTCACCCTTCAAACTCTGTGTTCAGTTCTGGGCCCCTCACTTCAAGAAGAACATTGGGATCCTGCAGCCTATTACTATGATGTTCTGGGCAATAGTACTTGAGTGTAACATTTATATTTCAGATGTTCAGGTGAGTCTATTGCTGCACTTTGTTTCCTGCTTATCTGGTAGATGAGAAAAGCTGATCTTAAGCAGAGCCTGGTGAATTGCCGTAATGCAGCAATATTAGACTGTGGTATAAGTTATGTCTGAAGTACTTGTTCACATTCATCTGAAGATGGTTTTAAAAATGCCTGTCATGTTTTTTTTCAGGTCAAACCGTTCTTTGTACTCACTTGTGTCATTACGGCCCCTTCCTGCAGATTATGAACCTTCTTTGGTGACACTCCCCAGCACCTGCCCCATGCAAGGTAATCCTCAGATAAAAAAAAGCATATTTCATTTTCCCCTTGCAGTTTGTTTCCCTGCTTGTGTGCCACAGGTTCCTTGCTGTTGTCTTGTTGGCAAGAGAATTGGGTTCAGCTGACCTGCCATGTGCCTGTGCCCAGTGAAAGAAAGGCCTAAGTGGAATTTTTTGCTAAATTAATAGAAGTGATTGTGCTTCAGAAGTCCTCTAGATGGAGATCTTGCCTGCTCGAGTTTGGAGTGCCTGTATTTGCATTTCCATCTGGAGGAAATGCACACCTCGCTATTGGCCACTAGAACATCCTTCATGATGGCTGCTTTAGCAAGCGCATCCTTGTTTTACATACTTAAATTAGGGAGACAGGAATTCATCCCAAAACTTTGAGTGTTTTTATCCTGATTCTGGCTGAAAGCTTTAATCTGTGCTCTGTCTTCAGCAAATGTAAAGCTCCTGTTCAGATGCTAAGGGCTCTTAATGGTTTACCTTCCTTTGTTGTTTCAGGCTTTTCTATTAGATTCATTGTTTTAGCCAAGTAATATTTTGCAAAAGGAA
This sequence comes from Origma solitaria, assembly GCA_013397895.1. NCBI lineage: Eukaryota > Metazoa > Chordata > Aves > Passeriformes > Acanthizidae > Origma > Origma solitaria. The sequence goes on along the minus strand of VZRL01006996.1, from coordinate 914,523 downwards.
GGGAGAGTAGAGATGTTTGGTCAAGACCACACAGGGTCCTGAGACGAGAGAAAATCTAGAAACCCACAGAGAAAATCTAGTGACTGACATTATAACTTTTCTTGTGGGATGTTGTGCTTTAATGGTGAGATTTTCTTCATTTTTGTGTGCCATTTAAACCTATGAAGAGGTTGTGATGAGGAAGTGAATATGATGCAAGAATTTAAATGCAAAGGTTTTACAACTTTGTAACTTAGCACTAAAATTACTCTGTAGATATTTATACAGTTAACAAAACTTTGACAGTAATCTAATGTTCTTTGTTAAAGAATTCTATAAATTACTTCTGTATAACTTCAGCCAAAGTGGACAAATCATATTAGTCTTGAAAATTTTGGTTATTCAATTCCGCATCTTAGCTATATTTTTTTTGTAATTTAAATTCAATATTTAATAGGGCTAATACAGATTTTTTTCTGTAGCTTTTCAGCTCTATGTTATGTTAGCACCTATGCCTATAACTATTACGCATCTGTTATTCAAAAATTGCAAAATCAATGAAAAGTGTTGGGCTTGATTTTTTAAAAAGTGAATGTGGAGTATCAATGTTTATAAAAGATGTCTGTTTCTGTAAGATGTGGATGTGTCAGGAGATGAAGAGCCATGTGATGAAATGATAGAATATGTCTCACCTGAGCAATTGGGAGAGCAGCTGGTGACCCTTTCCTTGTTACCGGAATCAAGGTGGAAAAACCTCCTCAACCTTGATATTATCAAGGTACGGAAACTGTGGAAAAAATAGCATACATCCAGATATATTTGCCCTATTTCTATGAAATGCATTACCTATTCACAAAACTTGATCCTGCTTTTCAGGTATTTTTCAAGATTTTGCAGTGGAAGTCTATATGATGCTTTATACAATTTCTGGGATTTGGAAGAGGGGCTGTTTTTTCTGCTAAGTAATAGCTTCATAATTAGTGGTAGAAGATGTTACCTGTATATTTACTTTTTTTACTGTCTTTAGAGTTTTCGTAGTATTTTAAAAATAAAACTCTTGTCAAAATGTTCCCACATGTTCTTCCTATGATGAAAACAATTTAAATTCAAATATCTAATTAACAGAAAAGAAACAAACCAAGAGAGCCACCAAAAGTTCCGAAGTCAGCACCTTTCTTCATCCCAACAGTTCCTGGTCTTATACCCCGATACATTCCGCCAGAGGAGGAAAATGATACACAGGTAAAAACAAGAATCAATGTAATTGTGTTCATGTAGTGTATTTTTAAAAAAATCTCAAAGGCCTTTCAGTGCTGAGTTAAATCTCTAAAGTACCAGTTTTAACTCATTACATTATTGCTTTATCTCTCAAAAGTAGTATTCTGTCAGTAGGAAATAATCTAATTGAGTTGTAAAAATACGTTTGCATATTCATGTAAACACCATTATGCTTTTGTGGTCTAGTCAAAGGTGGTAAACCTTGGAGTACTGGCACAGAAATCTGATTTCTGCATTCATCTTGAAGAAGCTCTGAGCACCAACGAATGTAAGTTAACAAAATATTTCACAAAAAATGTTGATGCTGCTTTTATTTTCATATATATGTGACTTCTAACATCAGAATTGTAACAGGTGCGAGGAAAAAAATACGCATAGTACAGGTGCAGAGACAAAGGGAGTGACCTAATACACAAATAACCAGTTTAGATCAAAGATTCCTTGGTACTGCAGCTTCTCTGCAGCATGGAACCCAATTCTGGCTAAAGCCTTTACGGAGAAAGAAGGTTGTATTCCTGAGATCATTAGCCTTTTTTGAAAACTGTGGTGATCTCACACAGAAAAGGTGGTATGTATTATTTGTAGGGAAAGGAAAGAAGGAAGGGATTGATTTGGTAAGGAATAGTCTGGTGATTCACTGAAACATGAAAAACACAATGTGCCTAGCAAGTTCTGCTCTCAAGGGCTGCTTCACCAGACAATCCACAAACTTACAGCATTAAATCATTGCCTTGTAACTTAAAGCTTAAGAAGAAATAAATGATAAAAAAATAAAGTTTTGGATTTCTTTGGACATTCAGTTAATTTTGAAATTCAATCATTTAAATGGCCTGAGGAATGTACCAGCTATTTTTTATGTTTGTCTCGTGCCGCTACAGAATCATCGAAACTCAGTTTTTCAGAAATGGTTGCTAATGTGGCTGACTATGAAATATAAATGGACAGTAGCTTGTCCCCAAAGCAGTTCTGTTGGGAATTCTTCTGCTTACACTTTTGAGATGATCACCTTACTCAAGTGCACTTAAAACATCTTGAGTCCAGAGCTTTATTTACCTGTCACAACTGAGGCGTGTCCTTACGCTGTATTTTCAGTATTTCCATTGACAGTATTCTATTTAACCCCTTCATAGCGACATAGAGAAGAGGTGAATTGTTAGAAACCTTGCCAAGGATCTGGGGGCTGGCTGCACCAGGGAGCAAGTGCACTCTGAGGCACTGTGGTAGTGCACACCTGGACCTGCCTCAGGTCACCTCTGCCCCAAGGCAGGTGTGCTCCAGGGTGTGTGCTCCAGCCACAACCCAGGGATGATCCTGGCTGGGGAAGCTTGGATGTGGAACATGGCTCTGGGCTTGCTAGATTACAGCCATCTCTTCTAAAGGTGACTGGACCATGCAAATAAACAGAATCATGCTGGAAGCCATCCTGGTTTACTGTTGGGGTGGAAATAGGGTTTGACCCCTCAGGTCAGGACTGTGGAACGTAGATTGAGCTGCAGCCGTGTTTTGTGTGTATCAGCTTCACAACATGTTCCATGCTTAGTTTGTTTAATGTCATAAAGAAAGGTATTTAATGCATCTGTTTAGTACTGTTAAAATGACAGTTAAATTTAAAACTAGCTAATGATTTTTGTAGGAATCAAATATTGATTTATACCACCTAAGGAATATTAGTCAGTTTCTAATGCCATTAGTTACCATGAAGTTGGTGTTCTTAGTAACTCCTCAATAAAAGAAATATTAATCAGAATACATTTTTAAAATGTTTTAACTATCAGATGTATTTGCAGCCAAGCATATTTTTGCTGCTTCATTTTTAAAGTAAATGGATGGAATCTTCATAGGTCATCAGGGTAGGATTGGAGAAGTCTTGAGAAGGAACACTTACAAAGAGGAGGAAAGTTTGTAAACTGCATGTATTTTTACTATGGAAAAGGTTTTCTCCCAGCACCCTCCAGGTTCCAGGAAAAGCATAAAGAATTCACTTAACAAAAAGTAATAATTATGTTAGATGCACCAGAAGATCTCTAGTTTTGCTTAATGTCAATGAGAGTAAAGATGCCTAGTAAAAGCAATGCTCTCTTTCAGAGTGTATTCACAGTAACAGCCCAAAAATCTCATATATGTACATCTTTCTGCCAGGAGATGTGAAATGATAATGTTATGTTAATAAAAGATTTTGTTTAGCTTAAAAGACAGAAAAAGAAAAAAAAAAGTGAAACAAAGATGTTACTTGTATTTTTCATGGTGAACTTACAAATAAAGTGCATCTGTACTTCTAATGTGTGGTGAGACAGTAAATTAATGACAAAAACAAAGAAGTAAAGAAGTAAAGTTGAAAGCAAAGTAAAGAAGCAGTAAAAACTTGAAATTCATAGTCGCTGCTTAAGAATTTTGGAATAAGCCTGTTTTATGAAGGATCTGTAATACTCTGTTCTGCAGATGTTATTGATAATGTATCCCTCAATGTTTTAACACAGATAAAGCTCCACTTGACTTACTGAAAAGCTTGGGGCCATCTAATATTGAGATAGAGCTACGGGGTTTGGCCCCTGAAGGTGGCGGCTCGATGGAGGTGATGCTGAGCTTTCTGAGAATGATTGGGATGATGCTGAACAAGAAGTACAACTTTGAACTTGCTCAGGCATACCTGGCGCTATTTTTAAAGGTAGCAATTTTCTTGCAGAATTTTATGTTAGTCCTGTTTAAAATTATGGTTGTGCAGTGAAAAGGTTTAAATTGTCTGCTTGAATTATCTTAAGTGATTTTGGTTAAGAATGGTTTTAAAATGTCTAGCTGAATGTATTGGATGATTTGGCAGCTCGTTTGGTCACAATCAAGAAAAACCTGCAAAACAAAAGATGTTGTGAAGAGGTTTTATTCTAGTATTCCTTACTTAGAATTGTTCTTAATTTCTTTTAGTAACATGCCTAACTTCTTTATGGTTGCTAATTGTTTAACTAAGGTATGCTATGTCTTAAGTAAGCAAAGAATTTAATGCACAGCAGTTGGGAAATAAATTAGGCATTTTGTTGGATTTATCACCAGACATTGCAAGCCGACTTTCCATGTCAGTGGGCCGCATTTCTTGTGTTACCTGTTGAGTATCACAGAGCTAATGAAATTACTCCAGCGTGTGTGGAAGTTAGAAAGTTACTCTTAGAGGGAAAGTGGTTCTGCAGAAGGTTGAAACCTTTCTGATGCTTAAGATACTCTGATTTATGAAACCATATGAAAGAAGTTAATAACAGATTACTTGGGAAAGATTATACACATTCAGGCACATGTAATACCAGGGCATCCAAAGGTTCTCTGGGTAACCTGTTCCAGTAAAGAACAGTAAAGAATTTCTCACAGTAAAGAATTTCTTCCATGTATACAAACCTAACCTACTATATTTCAGAATAAAGCCAAATATCAAGACTCCTAGATTTAATAGCCTGGAAAATAACTATTCCATCCATTAAGTGGTAATAATTGCTACAAGATCAGAAGGTTTCTCTTCCTTCTGCTTTAACAAGGTTGCTGTTTATTACATAAAGAGACATTATCCATCTTTATTGCTATGGAGGGTGCTGGCATCGTTCTTCCTGATGTATGCAACATGGATAATTAAAATAATAATCCTGATTGACCTCAGAGCATCTGTCTAGCCATTCTACCCTAAAGAGGGATTTGTGATTCAGGTCAGAAAGTGGAAAAAGTTACCCTCTAGGGAAGTGTGTGATTAGGATAGATTCATCAGCCTGGCCAGAAGGTGATCTGTCAAAGATATAGCCTATTTAAGACATTTTGCTGCCTTACCCCATCTAGTACATGTAAAATTGCTTGTGAAGACTAGCAAAAGGGAGTCAGCAATAAATGGAGGGAATTAATTGAAGGAGAAGAGTACTTTCCTTACTTGTTTCCTGAAAGCAAAGTATTGGGATTGAACAAAGGAAATGATCTGTGAATTTTTTTATTATCTGTATTTGTTTCACTAACAGCTTGTTTTCATTTTCAGTTACATCTTAGGATTCTCTCATCGGAGCCAAACCTATTGGAAGAATTATCCAAATTGTCAAAGCAACTTGAGGAAACTTGGATTCACTTGCGGGGTCTCTTCAATCAGAGTCTGTGTGTTTTAACATACATGAAAAGTGCTTTGCTGTAAAATCCTTCAGGGTTTTGTCTGCATAAGATTTCCTTCAGAATAATAGTACCGTTTGTTACCAAAAATACTGGATTCCAAAAATCATGCTGGGTCTTGGAATCGTAAAATCATTAAGGTTGGGAAAAAGCCTCCAAGACCATCAAGTCCAGCCTCCTACTGAACACCACCGTGTCCACTAAGCCATATCACTAAGTGCCAGATTGCTCATTTCTTGAATACTTCCAGGGATGGCGATTCCTCCATCCCATTCCAGTGCTCCTTCTGGTACTGTTATTTTATACATCTGCATATGGCGGAGTATTTTAGAATATGCATACCTGCCTATTTTTTTCACTTCAGTTGGAGAAGGTTACTATGAGCAGCTGAAATATTTGTTGTGTTGGTCTGTGCTGTCACTGCTGTCACAGACATTTGGGCTCAAGGCCCTGCGCAACTTGGCCTTGTGGAAGGTGCCGCTGCCCATGGCAGGGGGTTTAAAATAGATCATCTTTGAAGTTCCTTCCAACCCAAGCCATTCAATGATTCTCTGATTCTATGACGACATAAAACATAGTTACCTTAGGCTTTCATGCCCCAACCTGTAAATCATAATAGAGAAACCACTTGCAGGAAAAAAAGTGGTGGGAATGTAACATCTGTGCAGAAGACCAAAATCTGTGCTATGCTTAATAAAGTCATTGTTGATGGAAAAATAAAAAATCTGAATTGTTAACACTTTATTAACGTTAAAGCAAATTGTTCTAAAAATTACATTCCTCTGCAATTAGAGCACTGTTCTTATGACGTTTGTAAAAATCAGTTGTCTTCTCACTTTTGCAGACATCTGTTTCTGTAGGCAAAGATTTCTAGCTGTACTAAAAATGAATGAACTTCAGAAAAAACCAAAAAAACCCAAGCACGAAACTAAACAAACAAAACCAGATTTTTGGAGGCTCAATTTCATGCAAGAGTTATGTTTCTTTTCTTAAGGAGAAAAGAGTACTGGAAAAATGCTTTGTGTTTCAGGTGAATTTTTAATTAAATCCGATGGGCTTTTTTACAAATTGATATTTAGGTTTCAAACAATAAGGTTTGGGTATTACTGGGGACCTCATGAGTGAAATTGTATTGATCTCGGCTGTTTGAAAGTACTTCCTCCCAGCAGGAGAATCTCCTGAGCAAGGCCTTTGCTGTATTCCACATGCTAAAGCTACATACACAAACCAGCAGAGTAACTCATATAAATACGTGCAGTTTGAATGAGTAAACTTGAAAGATGGTTCGTTGCATTTGGTACAAGACTGAAACAGTAATGTGGGTTGGTTGTGCTGTATATCTGATTTTTTTAAAATGCCATCACATTGTAGAACTCCTTTTAGTCATGTGTACCGGAACAAGTCTGCAAACATAGACAATAATCAAAGGGTTTGGCTCAGAAGGAATCTTAAAGATTCCACCTCCCTTCCTGTGGACAGGAACACCTTTCACTAGCCCAGGTTGCTCAGGGCCACGTCCCCCGCCTGACCTTGGACACTTTAGGGATGGAGAATCCTCAGCTTCTCTGGGTGACCTGTCTCAGCATCTCACCATCCTAACAGGGAAGAATTTCTTGTTAAATATTCAATCTGAACCTACTCTCCTTGAGTCTAAAGCCATCGTGTACACCTGACATATCTTACTAAGTTTGCTACTGAGATTTAAGAAAATCCTTTGTACCACAAATTACTATTTTCTGGTGGCATGGTTCTCAAGAGCCCATTGCTCCCAATTTATTAGATTGATCTGAAGCAGTCCAAAATCCCTTAAATGTCAGTGCAGTACATAATGAACTCTCCACTTACAGGCATTACTGTAGCTCCTTTAGAAGATCTCACAGAAATATTTTTTTGAACCAAGACAAAATGTTAGAAGATTAATAAGGCAGTAGGACCTGCCTTAGTGGACCTGCCTCAGTGGAAGAAGGAAGGGTGGATAAAGGATTTTCCTCTTGGGTCAAGGGTTTATGAAGCGCAGTGCTCTGTCTCCAGCTGGAGCAAGGAAGAGATGTGGTGTAGCAGCCTGGCTGAGTATAAAGTGATCCTTTCTCAAGCACATCACACCACCTTTCAGCAGACAGCAATTAGATACTCTGTGACCCAGCTGTAGCCTGGCAGTTGTGTTTAATGTTCTGTGACAGACCTTTTGTTCTCTGTGAGTTCATCTAATCTCTTTTAGAACCCATTTACCCTTCACAACATCCTGTAGTAATGGGGCCTACAATTTAATTAACGGGAATCATGTATTTCTGTTTATATACTCCAGACCTGCTATCTTCTAATGTTGTATGCCCCTCCCTACCATCTTGAATGTGAGAAATACCAATTCTGCAATAGGCTTTGTGCCTCAGACTCTGGCACAGAGCGGTGGTGAAAGGGTTCCTGCTCATGAAGGAGACACTTCATTTTGCTGAGTGCGTGTGGCTGCTTTTTCACTGACATCCAAGAACCCTTTCTGGGCACAGATTTTAAATCTGTATGTTCAAGATTTGTCTACAAAACCTGTAAGGACTGTGAAGCAGGGTTTTTTTTTTTCTCCTTCTGTTTTTATGGTCTGCTTGATGTAATCATAAGAAAAAAGACATATCCTGCCAAACAGGCTATTCTTCGTAAAACAGAAACAGGGTAATTTTTGTGGATAATGTATAACACAGTTGACATAGTATTTGCAGTCTGTATGACCTCATTAAATGTGTTTAATGCAGTTTCTTAGATCATACACAGATGTGTTTTAAGGCCACCTGGAACACTTTCATAACTTACTTCAGAAAACAGTGTTTAGATATGACTGGTATCTCACCTCCTTTATTCTTTTGTCTTTTTCTCAACGTTTCTACTCATCACTGCTATTTCAGGGATGTTTTACTATTATTAGAGCTGTAGAGTCTTCCACCAATAGTTCTGATTTCTCTTGTTCTTGGTGTTTTTTTTCGTCCTTTTTACCCCACATCAAATGAAGAACAACTTTTTGCCACTAATAAATAACTTCTTCAGAAATAAAAAATAATTTCCTCCTGCTAGTGGATGAAAGTAAATATTTCACCTGCTATTTGCTGTATTCCTTCACCTGAGACATCAAGGACAGTATGTTGTGATACTAGTCAAAAATTGTTGATTACAAGGGGCGACACACATGACAACTAAATTTGATATTTTGGGTTTTGTGTTGCCCCTTAGAACTCACTTCAGCCTGGTGCTTTTGTAATGGCATATGCAATAGGACGTGGAAAAATTTCTAGATGGATTAAGGGATATAGTTATTAACTCTAGGTTTTCTTCCAAGCAGGGCAACTACTGAGGGTTTTGCCATTCTTACACAATGTCAAGCCCATTATTAAGCTAGCTCTGAGCAGCAGTTGCTGTTAAAATTCTCCGTGTTATTGTGTGTCACAGCACTGCTTCCAGCATCCTCTCAAGCCTGTGCCTGCCTCTCTTCCTGTGCTTTGTTTTCACCATGATTCTCTCAGCTCTTTTGGCTCCTGAGTGCAACTGCTGCTCTTAGCAGCTCCTGCACTCAGGAGTTAAGTTGTCGAGTTAGGTCTCAGTACTTCCACTATTTTCTTTTGGCTGTTATTTTTTTCCAAACAGATTTGGTACTCATGGTTGTTTTGACTCTAAGCCAGCTAGTTGGTCCTTGCTAGAGTGGATTCAGACTCTGCACAGTGAATTTTGCTGTTCTCTGAACTGTAAAAAGCCTTCAATCTTAGCAGTCTTTGCTTTCCATTTTCATTCAAGTAAAAATGGAGGTATCGTGGGGAGAAGCATCCAAACATGAAGAGAGAGTGAAGGGGTGCAAATGTTTACATTGGCTACGTTGTTCGGTAGCCAGCATAGACCACTGAACTTGAAGGGCTCCAGCCTTTCATGCATTTCAAATTTAACTCTGATTTCTTTTAAAAAAAGAGTTGGAAAGATCTCATATCTGTGCAAATTGTCATATTGCGAGTGTTGTAGTCCCAGCGTATTCACTTGCATTCTGTGAATTAGAAAAGGCAGAGTGGTTGGTGGTATATTTGAACTCTGTTCATGAGCTGTGTTGAAGGAGCTTAGCGTTGTTTAAAGATCACTAATATATAAGTAGTTTCCCTTATTGTCTCTTGGCATCAGCTGGTGTTTCCTGAACATGGCATGTTGATCTTCTCAGCACATCACCATTTGTATCTTAAGAATTACTTGTTTTATGAAAAATTATCTTTTAATAAAAATAACTTGCCTTTTTAGAGATGAGGAATCCAAGCAGTGTCTTATTTGATGCCAGTGCAAGGACTGCCATCCTTTATTTTTTCAATATGCTTGCAATACGTGTTAGAGGAAACTGAAATACTGTCATTAAATGTCCTTAACACCAGTGCTTTTCTTTTTGTGAAGCAGTGGTGAATTGAGGAAAGAAAAATGAAAGATAAAATAACTAAGGTTTTTCTGCCCTGGCTGTTATGAGTTCTATTCTATGATTCTGTGTTGCCCAGAAGGATTGACTGAACTCTCTGATGTTTGTTGCACATCAGAGAGCTTTGCTTTTTAGTGGCAGTCTCTGAAAAATTACTTTCCTCCAGTGATGTGTGCACTGCTGGTTTGTGAAACAGCTTCATGTGGCTAAGTGGTGTTACGTACTATTTCCCTGACTATCCAGGGTGTTAAAAGTTGTGCTCGCTCTGTGAGTGTTAGATCATGACAGTGCTAAGGATCCTGGTCCTGAAGCACCAGACCACCTTGGTGATTTGCTGTTACATGAAATCACCCATAGAATAAGTCAGGATAAGGCAGGATAAGGCATTTGTAGAATCTTCACTCAACTGCTATTTATGTAGAGGCTGTGGAAATAAGAAACTTACCTACTTAGGTGCAGAGGATTCCTTCTCCCTGTGCTAGCCTGTAGCCAAGCTGATAGCTGCCTTAGAGCTACACAGCTGAAGAGCTATCACTTTACTGTCTCTCGAGTTGCCCAATTGAAGGAGAAATCTGGGGGTGCCTGCCATGGATACCTCTGTGGATGGTTTGAATCAGATCTCTCTGCAGTTCAGTCTCGGAGCATGCTAGTTTATTGAGGAAGAGGAGTGGGGGAAAGGGAACCCTGCCACGAGGCCGCCAGGCGCTGCTCCGTGGCAGAGCAGGGGGATCGGGAGAGTTACAGAGGGAAGTAAAAGAAGATAAAAAAAGGGATCCAATGTGTTGCTTCCAATAACATTAAACAGGTTCCCTGATGAACATTCTAATTTCCACCAACCAATCCAGTACAAGATGCAAACTCTACATCATTTGCATACAGCCTATGAGAGTTCTTGTATTACCATAGATGTTACATATTAAACTCCTAAAAACTGTTTTTTCAGCTTCCCATTGAAATTATAAGATTTGGGAGTTTCGGGGTCCACCCAACAGCTGGCTATTGTCTGCTCCTGAGCAGCCATTAAAACTAACAAAGGCTGATAAGCCTTGCCCTCTGGCTATTTCAGTGACTGGGGTTGGGTAGGTCTGGACAAGTCAAAACTTGTCCTTAGTTCAATTTCTCCCGTGGTTTTAATATCCTCAGCATCTTTTGCCAGGTAATAATTTCTATGAGATTTTCCTATTTCTTCCTATCCAACACCCAATGTTGGTCTCAGACATGAATTTAGCAACTCATCCCATCCATTAGCAGTCCAAACGCTTCTTGAGGGTTGTTCAGATTCACATGCCTCAAAAGGATTTTGTAAATATAGCTCGCTGAAAAACGTATTCATGACATTCATTTCTTACAACCAGTGATGTTCCTGCTGCTCTGGAAGTGTTCCATGTGTTTGGCACTGCTAGAACTGAAAAGTCACCAGCCTGTTGTAATGCCACATGTCCCTTCCTGTCCTGTGGAGCAAAGGTTAGAGCCCAATGTGTTTTCAGAGTGTGTCAGGTTACATATTTTGTCGAACATCAGGTTTGATCACACAGGGTTGTGCAGCTGGTTGTTCTTCACATTTGCGATTAACCTTTGTGTTTGCCCATTGCTTTGGGTTGATGAAAGGATGAGGGATGACTGCCCAGCTCTCTTTGAAGTATTACATTTCAACAAAATCAAGACAAATGTAAGCTATTTCAGCAGTGCTTACATCAGTGCTTAATTGAGATGGTTTATTCATGGTGCTAGAGTAAACAGCACCATCTGTACAGAAATCCCTGCAGCTCCCTTTGTGTTGGTGGGTGAGGATGACAACCCACTGGTGCATATGGAAAGGGCAGAAATACTTGATACTTTTTTTTTTTTTTTTGCTTCAGTCTTCACAGGCACTGCTTCTGTTTTCAGTGTGTACCAGCATCCTCTCTGAGGGAAAGGAGTTGCCTGCGGTGGGGGAGAAATGGGTTAGAAATGTCAGAGTGCAGAGCTCTGAAGTCGCCTTATAACCACGGGACTGCACAGGACTTGTGCACAAATGCTGTCCAGTGTGACAGCATTGCCTCCCACTGCCTGTCACAGCACTGACATCCAGGAGGTCCCTGACAGCTCTGGGTTGAGGCTGTTGTGCCCATTTTTAAAAGGGGGGAAGTGGAGGATGCAGGCAGCTGTTGATTCATCAAACTTCCCTCAGTCTCCAGAGCAATCATGGAGCATGTGCTGCATGTGCTTTTGGAATCCATCGCTAGCGCACAAAGGGAAAGATTATGATGAAAAACCATCAGAGAGTCAGGAGGGTAAATCGTGCTTGCTCAAGGTGGTTGCCTTCTAGGATGAAATGGATGGTCGGGAGCACAAAGGAAGAACCATGAATTTAATGATCAAATTCAGTGCAATTACAGCAGTCTGTGATTACATTATCATAGTCTATTATAAAGCACTGTAAATTGCTACTCTGAAAGTCAACAGGCATGCTTTCAGTTAATATTTTGCAAATTATGTGCTTGCTCATGGCAGCCTATGTGCGTGTACCTTTTATACTGCGAGCTGACTTAAGCATCATATTGGTTTTGCGGCACAGAGGTGTGAATTATTTTTGCAGTTATCCATTATAATCAGCATTACAGAAATTAATTTAGTCACGTTCTAATTATGCCTAATGCATGATTATTTTGTTTAATATCCCATAGCAAAGAAGCTAAATAAATTAGATGCAGAGTGTTGAATAATGCTAATGGCATTCAAGAGATTTGCACTGAGGCGTAGAAGAATTAGACTGCCAAACGAGTTGAAAGTATTTCAAGTGAATGGCTGATAAGAAATGATTCTGAAATTGGTGTGTGCCACAACACACTTGGCTGTTCTATAAGTTCTTGCCTTTTACCCATGGAGGTTTCAATTCTGTGTATCACCACTGTGTTATGTCTCCTGCTGCAGCTATAGATCTTTCTTCTTTTTTCAATAGCTCCTTCAGCCTGACTGTTTTGTAGCCATTTGGTAACACAATTTGTACCTGAGCAAAGACTCTTCCTGGGGTACAAGGTGCTTACTCTTGAAATAGTGAGAGGTCCAAGAAACACTGTTAAGAGACTGCAAAACCACACAGCCAGCTGAGCAAGAGACACAAAGTGCAGTTTTCTCAGTGTGAAGGTGGTGCCTAGAAATGTATTTCTGGAGCAAGACTCTGCTGCTTAGGCTTGGAGACAGCAAATTGTCCAAGAAACAGACTGTGGTGTATCTTCTCAGAAGCTGGGTGCTTGCTGCGATTAAATCTCATTTCTCAGATGGGAAAATGCATGAAGTGATTTAAAGAATCCATGTAATCAGAAGTAGGAAAGGTTGTCTGTGCTCAGGAAGAGAATGGGCCCCAGTACAGTGGTACTTGACCCAGGAAGGAATGTCCTCTTCAGAGATGCTGTCCCTCTTGCAGCATCTTTCTCAATAATTAATGAGAAATGGCCTGAGTACCACAGGAGTTACAACAACAACAAAAAAACTGCTTGGAAGAGAAAAACGCAGAGCCCCATTTTAAAGAGGACTTGTAGACAATGAAGTAATGCCAGAGTTCCTGCACGGAAGCAAAGTCTGATTGCTGAAAACCCTGAGTGGGCAAAGACAAACATTGACATTTCCCCCCTGCCCTGCTTGGCTTGGGAGCATTGTGGCTGTGCTATAGGAACACTCTTTGCCCTTACAGGGAATTGACTGCAATACCTTCCCTTTATGCCCCAGGTAATTCCTAAGGCCCTGCTGTTTACACAGAGTCCAGGAGTGGCCCCAGATGGATAATGTTAAACATTGAGGACATCACATGCATGGTAACGTGCAAGTTGCATTCCAGGCCCGCTTTAGGGGATGAAACAGAATGAGTTCCTCATAAACAGAAGGCCCAAATCTGGATTTCTGCCTTTCTGAGAACTGACTTGGTTTCCTGTATAAATTGGGATTCAAGACTGTATGTTGTGATTGCCAGTGTCAAGATCTTAAAGGGCAACAGAAAGAAATTATGTAGTGGATAAATACAAAGATATTGCCAAAGTACTAACTTGATAAAACTATGTGGAAAATGTACTGACTTTTTCTCAACAGAATCCAATTAGTGAGGTATATTGAATTTTTCTAGGGGTTGTCAAGATCTGAACAGATTTGTCTTTCCAAACAGAAGGTTAAGGTACAAATTATTTTTTCATGAAGCTATCTGTTTCTGTGAGCTTGGGCAATTTTTAAACCTGATTTATAACTATTTAATTAATCTACTTTGTAAAGAAAAAAATACTGAAATAGTCAAAATGAAACGCAGAAAAATCAGCGAATATTAGGAGTGAAATAGTTACATAAATTTTAATCCTAGGAGATAATGATACTAAAAACATTATGTGGCTTACTATGTTATATTCTCTGCCTCATGCATGTGAGAATACTTTTTAACTGAGCCCAGGCCTGGTGTTTAAAGAATAAATCTGTTTTATATCATACATATGTGAACAGACTATTTTGACACAACTGAGGAGGTGCTCTTCTTCATTGAATGCCGTTTCCTTCCATGCTCTGAGGAGGGACTTTGAAAATACGGTAAATTCTTTTCAAGCAGAACCATAGCACAGCTTAGATACTCATTCCTCAGCTTATTCATCACCTTGATATCTTGGGGAAGGAAATCCTGGAGCCACAGATCATTGCAAACATTGCCATTAATCTTGAGGTAAATCACCCTCATAACCCCAACTCCACCTAAGTCTCTGGACTAAAAAAGACAGATGGAGATCTGGGATATGCAGGAGATCTGGGATTTGTGGGTTGTTACTCAACTTCAACATGGACCATGAGCTCCTTGATATGCCTGGACAGCCCAAACAGAGACATAATGTGGTGACTGTGGCATCAGATGAAGATGTTCCAATAATAAGATTAATCTAACCCCATTTTAATTGTTCTGTCTATAGCTGCGGGCTCATGCCTGGGAGCGGAGTGTCAATGTTAAGCTGAAAGTTGATGCTAGAGAAGGAACCAAACTGTGATGGTAGAATATTCTTACAATCTCGGTGTGTTCCGTCAGTAAAAGAATGGTTACAACAGCCTCTCTGGATTTCAGCTTTATACCTTAAGTCCAGATTTGTTTGTTATTCTGATCTAAATACTTTTTAAAATACTGGTTACAGTTTGAGAAGAGATGCTATGGTCTAGGTAACTATTAAGCTGTTTTAGCTGTCTGCTTTTAATAACTGTCAGCCCTAAGTGAACTGTCAATTAAAATGACATATTCCTGTTGATTAGAGATATCTACAGTGAATCTCTAGTCAGTGACGAGAAACAGGCTTCTATGCTACAAGACAGGCTGCTGTAATAATAGGAAAAATATTTTTTATAATAGGCCATAAATTAATTTTCTTCTGTCTTTCCATAATAAAATAGTATGTTGTTTTGAAAAGAGATTGGGGTAAAAGCTTTAAACGAGACTGTTGTAAAACTTATGAAGACAATATTGCTAAATAAGTTCTTGAATTTTAGTTAATTACAATTGAGAATTATATTCAGAAAAGCTAAGTAACTGTTTTTATATGCATTAGAGAGCATTAAATGAAATAATTCACTGTCTTTATATAGAAAGGGACAACTGGCAGTTTTAAATGATTCTCCAACTTCTGTTGTTCTGCTGTAATTAGTCTACACAGCCACAGACTTCACCTCCCACAAATATTAACCTCACTAGGTACTGAAAACACATATTTGGAAAAGCAACTGACAAATGTCAATGATTTTAAATAATTTTAATTAAATAAATACATTTAATAAAATAAAAAGTTTCATGATTAAGACAGTTGTCTAATTTTGCCTCTTTTTCCAATCAGTCAAAAGATGCTCACAAGATTTCTTCTTAACTATGAGTATTATCCCCCAAAACCAGACAAGCAGTTTACTAACATTAATTTATTAAGTTTCCAACTTTTTTTCCCAACTGTATCTGTCAATCTGCTCTCAGTTCATGTGAAATTTTTCTTGCGGTATTCATTCTCTGCTTCCATGTACCATCTACAGAAATTTAAAGAGCTGAATCAAATGTTGTGGTCACATCTGGTTAATTCAGCACTTTCTTATCTGTGTTCCATATTTCTAAACAATATTATCTCTTTACATTTTTTAGTTATGCTTTTCTCCTTTGACTAAAAGGGAGGCTGTCTTGCTAAAATGAGACAATTGTTACTCAGATTGTACTGAGATAAAGGAAAAAATCTTACTTGTTCCATTATTCTTTTTAATTTCCACTCTAGGATTCAAACTGTAACAATTATCCTTTGTTACAGACTGCTTCTATTCCTATTAGAGACTAACTTGAAAGGCAGGTGCTTCTTTTTCCATTGTTATTTTGTTAGCAACCACTTTCTGAGAAGCTAATTCTCAGTCTAAGCAGCACCCACTCATTTTATGATGTTGGTAATTTCCACTTCCTCAATGGGAGGTTCAAAGATGAAAAGTGCTTGACTTGGATAAATTTAACTTGACAGCAAACCATGAATATAAGTGTTATAAGAGCAGTGTGACCTGTAGGAAATTGGACCATCTAGCGTTGTGGCATGTAGAAATAGCTGTATATTTTCATGTTGGAAGGTTCAGTTCCCAGTTGTGGCTTCCAGGCCTAAAAAGTTTGGTGCTAGCTTGCTATCTCTTGCTTTTCTCATCATGGAGTCCTACATCTGTTGTTGCTGAATATCCTCTAACAAGTCAGCAGAATGACCAGAAATGGTACAGAGGAATTCCAGCTCTTGGCTTCTTGTCCTGCCACTCAGTATCAGTCCTGTCTTGAGAAAACTGGAAGAAGAAGAGTAATGAAAATCAAGATTTCTGCATTCATGGTAATCTGGACAAGAGAAAAACCCATATTTTAGTTTCCATGGTGTGACCAGCTGTGTTTTTGTGAACATTGCTGCTCAAGCATTTTACCCAGGAATTGCTAATGGCTCAACCTATCTTCTCCATCTCCAGCAAAAGCCTTCAGTGCTCACCTGTGTTAGCTCCAAACAACAATTCTAGATTTATAGGGAAAATAGAGTGATGTATTACCATTACACAGAGTAAGTTATTCATGCAATTAGATGCTTAATTGTTATTCTAACTCAACCCAAACCAATTTCTTCCCAACAAAATACAAGAACAGTAAATGGTCGTCTGGCTCCTAATAAGACTGGATCATGTAATAGCGTTCATATCCATAAATTAAGAGATAAAAATCACTGGGTTTTATTCTATTCAGAAATCCAATGAGAAATTGCTCTGTGAATTCAAAATACTTCACTCGTATGAGTGAGTCATCATGTCATGTGAGTACCAATAAATCTAGTTATAATCTTATTAAAAACTATATCTTTCTCCTTTCTTCCTACAAACGTGACTGCCTGGATAGCCAAAGTGACAGCAAAGAATGTGTTGTTGACCCTTGGCTGTCTCATTCTTTCTACACGTGAACACATCCAGAGATGGTGACTCCACTGGGCAACTAATTTCCATACCTGACCATTCTGTCAGTAAAAATTTTTTTGCTGACACCTCCAAGGTATCTGAACCTCGCCAGCACAACTCAAGCCCATCTCCCCTCATCCTTTCCTCCAAGAAAATCTCCTGCTGTATTGTACTGCTGAAGGTTGGTGGGTTTGACTCACAGCAAGGCATTTGCATCGCTTGCTAGTTAGTTACTGAATTGTTTATGTATATATCTTGTAGCCCAAAAGTTTGGAACTCCATGTGGTGACTCACGGTGGCCTGAGAGTTGAAAAGGGTCCTGAAGTGGACTTGGGATGCCATCCAGCATGTGTGTGATTGAAGTTAAATGCAAGTAAAAGCAGAAGCTCAGCTGAAATGTTAGGCCACTGAAATGCTGCCTTGGCACTGCTGGATCCACAGGTAATGAACATCCTGAAAACCAAACACACCAAATGTCTGGCAGGTGACAAGGGCTTACCTTCTCATCTTTTTGTTGCTCTGTGCTCTACATCTACAGCCCTTTATTTTATGAACCTCAGGGGAATGATTCACGGGCTCTAAAGCAAATAATCCACAACACAGGAAGGGAAGTTACTCTCTATGACTCTGTACAAATATCAGAGAGGAGGTTGTGGTGAGGTGGGAGTTGGTCTCTTCTGCCAGACTCTTCAGAAATCCCCACATAGCAGGGAATTTTCTTGGAGGAAGTTTTCTATGTTGTGATGAACTGAAAAGTTACTAGAAAAATAACCTGTAGGAAAAATCCCTTCAGTAAGATCGTATTTTTATCTGATCTGCTGTTTTAAGTTTTGCTTTATGCTGAGTTAACAAATGTGAAACTTCTATGTAACAACAAATGCATCTCTGTTAGGTCTGACTTAAGTGGCCAAAGAAGGCAAGGAAAAGTGAAACACAGCAAGGACATCTACTTCCTCTGAAACACTTTCTCAGGCTTTACCAAGTTGAAATTAATGGACTATCGGAGGCAAAGGTAGTTTCTAAGTGTTTTGGGATATCAAGATTCATGAATCTGCCTGGCTTCTTTTGAATACATTTGCATTTTTGGCATGTGCAGTATCCCATGGTAAGAATTTTCAAAGCTTATGCCTCAGTCCTCTTGCATGTTTGAGGCTGGCTCCTTACTAGCTCTACCTTATTTCCCTTAGTTCTGTGATTTAAAAATAACAGCAAACAATTATCCTTATCCAACCCAGGTTCCCTCTTCCCTTGCCCCCTCCTTTTGATTTTCTCGGTCTTCAGTATGGGTAACATTAAAACAGAAGCAGTTGAAAAGATGACCTTGTGTAGGGAAGGAAAAATTGCTACTTATTCAAAGTAGATATGGGTACGTATAAACACTGAACAGTATAGGTACTCTTTTTCATGAAATTAAAAACAATGTTTACAATTCTTTTATGTTTTGACTGCTTTCATAAAGAACCACGAAGACTGATTATTTCTTGAGTTGTAGTCAGCTTGGGATAACTGCAAACATCAGAGAGGAAGTTGCATCATCCTCTTGGTTAGAAAGCAGTATATTAATCTGGAAAGAAAACACAGGCAAACCTTCTGGAATCCTATCCCAGTTTTTAAGAATATCCCTCCCCCCCAGCCCAACAATCCACAAACCAACCAACCAGCCAAAAAACATTCAAAAAGTAGCAAAGTGAAGGTAACTTAAACTGTTGTTTTCAGATACTTAATGAACTAACAATTACTACCTCTGGATTAAAAATCAAGAGCTTATTCAGAGTGTATCAGCCTCTTGTCAGTAATACGCCCTTGCTTGTCAAACTCCAGAATCTCAATTCCATTTCATTGCAGGGAAACCATTTCACAATGGCATTGTGTTCCCATGGAAATTTTACATTAAACAGGACTTCGGATGAGATCTGGGCACAGGCGGACAGGTCTTCAGGTTGTGCTGACCCTCTGAAAAGCGGGGACTGTGCTTTTGCAGGTTTTTTCCAATGCATGGAGCCATTAGCAGTAAATGAACAGCCTCATTTGTGATGTCATGAGCAAAGCACTCTTTCTCTCCACCACTGTGGATGGTAAGCTGATGAAGTGTGTTTGGCCTTGGATTGTCAGTGTGGAGCACCTCTGTTGCAAAAGCATGACCTGGTGTTTAACACTCAAACAGGCAGAAAAATTGCTGAGAATATGAGTAGTTTATTGTGTTCTCTGTTTTGCACACACGTTTAAATGTTTATATAATTTAATGGGATGGCTTACATCGTTTGCAGGCTCGGTAACTTTTCCGGGGCTCTGTACAAACTTTAAAAAGCATATTCAATGTTAATGTTCAAGTACTGTAAAGTGAATGCTAGGCATTGATAAATTATATGTGACATTTATTATGCCACATTCTGTGCTGACCCAGAGCTAATGGAAATTACAGAGTATGGCCTGTATTTGTTCCCATTAAAGGTACTTGTTCTCAGTAGCACTTCGGGCAGCGCATCTTATCTATTTATCTGTTTAGTGGCTTGAGCTGCCTGAAGTCTTTCTGATGCCCATGATCAGTTCCACTTCTGTAAGGACAAATACACTAGGAGGATCACAATAAGGAACAAAGCTGAAAAAAGGTAAAAGCTTGCAGTTAAGACTAGGGTTGCAGAAAAGCAGAGTTTTCTTGTGTTCCATGCAGAACTGGAACAGAAAGATGTTAGTTCTTTTCTCAGATCTGTCACCATCTCTCAGTGCCTTAAATAAATCAGTAATGTATTCCTGAGTTCCTTCATCAATGAATCAATGCTCGGTGTGTCACTGTAACCCCGAATTCAAGGGTTTAAAAAAAAAAAAAAAAATGCAAAACAAAGTGGCAGACTAGAAGGAAATATCCTTCTCAATATGCAAGCCATACTTAGACACGAAAAGGTTGTGCCAGAGTGTCATATTGTGCTTATACATGTCTTGTTAGAACAGTTACATTTAGCTCTTGCAAAACCTTTCCAGCAGTTGGCCTTCCATAACTGTCAGAATGATTGAGCAGTTTGGATGCCTTCCAAGGCTCATTCTTTTCCCAGTAACCTAGATTGTTTAAGATCAAGCGTGTCAGAGAGAAAAATGTTCCCCAGCAATGTCTGTTACAGGAACTGCTGGAAACATCACCGGACCTGACTCAAACCAGAGAAGCATATGGTTTTTTGCAAATTTATATTGGCAGCTCTTGATCGTGTCAAATTTAGTCATATTAAGATTGCTGAACAGTTTTCATGTTTGACCTTCTGCATTATGGGCAGGGAAATAATCTTCTGATGGCATGTGGTTAAAAGGCTGCCACCTATCCCATGCAGGTGGGAAGAACATAAAAGAATATTGAAATTCTAAAAAGATGTAACAATGGAGTGTTGGTGGTCAGCCCCTTCTGTTGAATGGGGCACTTTTCATCCTTGTGGCAAGGTGTGTGAGGAGTGTGGTCCTAGACTCTGAATGGACTCAGAGGTAGAAACAACTACTTTTGATGTTTGATGATGACTTGAAAAAACAAGTTATTGAATATTTGCTCCCAGCACTCTGTCCCTGTGCAGTGTCCTTATCTTTAGTACCTCCAGCCCAGAAGACCCTCAGGGGCAAAAATTCATGTGTTTTGGTGGTCTGTTCAGGACCAATTACTTTGTCTTGAAAAAGTCCAGACATTCTTCCTCTGTGGTAAGCATCATCCTGTTTTAATAATTATATTTTTATTATAGTTTCTAGCTATGTGAAGGAATTGGATTTGCTTGTAAAAGCTAATGACTTCACCATTGCTGAGATACTGTCTGAGAAAGAAAAGGGAAATCTGATGTAGGCTTTAGTGGACCTGGAGGACAGGCACCATTTGTAATACTGAATGCATTCATTACAACAGGAGATACCAGAGGGAGGAGACATGGGCACACCTTTGCAAGCAAAGGCTCTTGAGATTTATAAAAAAACAGTTGAATTTTTTTTTCTTCATGTTTGCATTCAGATGCTAACGCGATGCTAACTTTCCCCTTTTTCTTTCCTCCCATAAACGCTCTGTATGCTGTCTGCAGTGTGTTAGCTGATCCTTTTTATGTGCTCACAGATTAAAATCTGTCCACTATATTTTTTAAACTGGAGGAGAGAATCACCATTAAGATTTTGCTTTGGATCTTCAAATGAAGAGACCTTCACCTGCTGCAAGGCAGCAAAGGTTTGCAGACGTATTAACTCACACTCGTCTGCCTTAATCTTTTTAGGTTAGGAGACGTTTTCAGCACCTCTGCTATCTCATGGTCTTAAATAATTTTTTTTTGTAATTTCACATGGTAAATTATTTGATGCCTGCTGGGAATAAAACTCCATGCTAGCTAATGCTGTTACAGAAGGAGCTTGTTCTGTATTGGTAATAGCAATGATGTGAGCACTAACTGTGAGTACAACAGTTTTTCAGGAAGTTAAGAAGGCTTGAGATGCAAAAATGTAAATTTACTGAAGATTTCCATATTTTAATGATTAAACATACGTGAAAACTTGATCAGGAAATTCTGGATGGGGGAATGGGAGGCAGGGAAAGCACATGTTGATAGCATCTCACTGGTGATACTCTCCTTATGCTGCCAGAAGGCAACAGATAGTTTTAACCTACCATTAAATTAGAAAATGAGATGCCACTAGACGATAATTTTGTAACTCACATATATTTCTTAGAATCTTTCTGCTTTCATCTGCTAGTTTGCATTCTGGTTATAAAATTCTTGGATATATTGTAAGAACTTTGAGAGCAAGCGGGGGAGACCGGCATGGGGAACATACTCTCAGCCACCGGAAGTTGACTGGAGCCACCGATGCCCAAGAAGTTTAAATTTGGTCTGTCATAGTGTCTGTTTTGTTTCACAAATGAAGTCGCTGGTTAATATTTCCCTCCTATCCCATGGAGCATCACAGCAGTGTCAGCACCTGTGTCCATACAGAACCGCTCCATTCTCCACCAAAAAATGTTCTCCTTCCCTCTGCCAGCATCAGTTGTTTTCCATCACTTGCAAGGGTCCCTTCCTCGTGCCTCCTCAGCCAATTTCCAATTTGCACCTACTTATTCTGCAGGGCAGTACCCTCCTAAATTAAAATGTAGTCAGCATATGCTGGATACACCACACTAAATTTTGCATTGTTGCACAGAGATCCTTATTTTCAGTAGTAGGTATAAATGATTCAGCTATAGAAGCAGTTGTTTATTTGTCACTTGGCTATTCTTTTTGTGAAAAAATCGAACCTCCCTGTACTTCCAAAATCAAACCTCCCTGTACCTCATATATGTATTTTAATACATTAGACTACTATGAAGTGATTAATTCTTGTCGTGGGGACCATCTCCCTAGCAAACGTACCATAAGTTGCAGACCCAGTCCCTGGAGTCTTTCTTCTCTGAAATTTGTATGAGCTCTTGTGCTGCAATCCTATTTAAGGGTTGACAGTGCTTTCAGTTTAAAATCAAGATTTTTAGAGAATTCAGTATGCAAACATGATTGTGGCAGAAAATTGCGGCACTTATAGATGACTGAGGGAGAGGGCCTTATTCTTTTCTTGGCTCTGGGGCTTTTAAAAAATATACACACATCTGATCCTTTTCCCTTTCTTTTAACCTAAGAAAAGATGATAAACACTGCTGGTTAGGGATGACGCTTTCTGTAATCTATGAGAAAAGTTTGCAGTTTGTGTAGCTGCTATTTTTAACAATCTGGATTTTTTAGGAAGTAGACAGGGAAGTTTAGATGGCCCAATGGCATGGAACTAAGGCTATTTCTTCAAAATTTAAAATTTTTGCTAATGGGTGCTACAACCTGAGCTTGTATTCAACAATCCACTTAGACTTCTACTTGGTTCAGCAAGACGTACACGTGGGCTTAATTTCCAGTAAAAGCTATGACATGAATTGAAGCCTAGTTTTAACGCCTTGCTAAATAAAGATGCTAGATCTAGAATAAGAGTCTGTTTTCCGGGATGAGAATGAACTGTGAGCTGGAGTGAAAGGAGAAGAACCTGCCCTATTCTTGGTGTGGTACCTGCGGATTAGACAGCCGTAATTAGCTGGAAGGAGCTGAAACACCTGATTGCCTGCTCCTGCACTGGAGACTTTAAAAACACATTTCTGGGGAGAACAGCTCGCGACAAAATTACCTGTGACCACACGGGAGGGGATCTGAGAGCCCGGGTGCACGCCAGGAGTCCCATCTATCGGGTCATGGTCCAAATTTGAAACAATTCTTGTTTTTTGAGCAGATCAGCACAGCCTCCTGGCCAGGCTGGAAGCAGATAAGCTTGTTTACAAGAGCTGGTCACATGTGCCTGTGTTTATGGCTCTGTGCATGGCCTGTGTGCACACCATCCACACATGTCACTGCGCTCCAAGTCCATGGCAACCGATCCCACTGATGGGAGTGGGACCAGCCACTCAGCCTCCTGCTTTCCTGCCCCTAATTTGTCACGGGAACACATTGAATATAGGATGTTTAAAAAGTGCTCTTTGTCTCTGTTCTGTGTTGCTAGTCTGGCTGTCATACCTTCATTCTGCTTTTCTCTTCTCGTTTGCAGCCTTTGGCAGAGTCTATTTCTAGATGCATCATTTTAGTAGAAAATTTATGCTGTTGCTGCCGGAGTGATTCTCTGGTTCAGTGGGAGAAAAAGAGAAGAATTTTGCTCTGAAAATCTATCACTAGTTTAGTATCACTGGTGTAACCTGTATCCTTGAAAATACATACTTTGTGATGAGTTGATTTCTAGATGAAAATCACTCCCTTAAGTGGTCTTAAATCAAGAGTTGGCCTTGGTGGTTTTTTTTTTTTTTGAGAACAAAGTTTGGGTTGAAATTATTTGGGTTTACCAAGAGATAATAACAATATTAGAATTCTGCAGAAGTGTGTTATTGTAAGTATATAAACCTGCATGTTGCTCCACAAAAGACCAAGTCAATGAGGATTCACCAGTCCAAACAGAAACAGCAGGAAGATTAGATTCTTTAAAAGAAGCTGATATTAAATGCAATGTGCATTTTAAAACCTTATCTGAAAATTGCTTGTTGACATGGTACAGTTATGTGTAGAATAAAGACAATCTTGCATGTCTCAGTGATCTGTTTTTCATCAGAAAAATCAGAATGTTTTTCATAATTTTCATCAGAAATGTTTCTTCATTGTTTGGTTTAAACATTTTGCACACATCACAGGGCCTCTCATATAAAAATTCTGGGTTTGGTAGACAGCTTAGACAGAAGTTTGTAGGTTTGAGAAAAGCATCCTGTATAAAACTGAGTGAATTGCTGTGAAGACAAAGGTACTCTGAATTTCAGTATTCTATTTGCCTGGTTTTCTCCTCTAACAACAGGATGACTAATGTGGCCTCCAAATTAACTTAATTTCATTAGTTTTCTAGAGTACCTGTTCCAAGTTATGCAGTTAGTCAAAATGCAGGCTGGGTACTGAAAAAATTATTTTTAACGAAAAAACAGCACACAATACATATGGATACAGGCAGAAGTTATTAGGAATAGTTATCCTGGCAGCTATGCTCTCTTCGTTGCTGAGCCTGAAAATGGTAAGTGCAGCTTGGCCAAACCTTGAACTTCTGTCTTGCTTTTATTTGCAAATACCACCTTTTAAAAACTGAAAACAGTTTTTCCTCTGGTGATGCATCAGGTCAGAGGTGAGACTGCTGAATATTGGTACAGGGAGAAATATACAACATAAATGTTGACTTCTGAGAGCAATGGCTCTCAGTGGTACTTGGGCCTTTTTCTAAGGACTTCAAAGTTTGGCTCAGAAATATTATACAATTTTAAGGGAAGAGTAACAGAGCAAGATATAGGTGACCAGTGTAGTTTCCAAATATTTTATCAGTCTCCTACTTAATAACTTAAAGTCTATTGAGAAAGATAATATTTGGGGATGCGGTATTTATGGTGATGCTACAGCACCCACTTCACTCAGTTTTTCTCATGACTGTTCTGTGATTCTATGACAGGGTGCTAAACTGGCTGTGCTGCCCTTAAATTCCAGATGTCATCACTCCTGCAAAATCTTCACACCTTCGGAGCACTAACCCTCGTGCTTTTCATTATTCCCACTCATTTGAATGTTGCAGTGGCTGATGCAGGCTTTCTTGGTCTCTCTTGCCATGATCGGCTAAATGGTTTTCCTGATGATATCCCAGCAGGAAAGAGCTACCCAAGAAAATGGCTATAAGTTCTACCTAAAAGCATGGTGTGTTTTGCCATGTTTATCTGCATGACTATGAAAAATGTGAAAAGCCACAGTCAAGGTAAATGTACCAAACAGATGATTCTTCACTTTCCTGTCTTTTAGGCTTTCTGTTGTTAGAACTAAGGAGTTTGGGATTTTGTTTTTGTTTGGGCTTTTTCCTGTTTCTTTGGGTGGCCTTTTTCTTTGTTTGCTGTTATTGTTGTCTGTCCTGCTGCTTCTTCACTGTCACAGAACTGGGGACTTTTTTAACCAACACCTTTTCCAAGGGGAAAAAATTAAAAGCTTGATAGGAAGCCAGTGTACTAAGAGCAAGACTCTGTAAATAATTTTGTATGAAAAACCCCCCAAAACTCTGGAAGAAATCAAATGTTTTCTATCAGTACTTCTGAAGTTAAATATTCTGCTTAAAAACTGATTTTTGTTGTTTTAAAAGTTCTATTGAAGAAGTTAACCCAAACTGAGTCTGATGAAATATTTTGTTTACTCGAAATAAGTCACTTGCCTTTTACTGCAAGATCCGAAAATACTGATTATAAGTTGCCTTAAATAAGTTTGTGTGGGATTTGGCCGACCAACCAGGGAGTCTCTTGCAGAGCCGAAGAAGAAACAAGTCTTCACTCTGGTGAGGAGCAGAGAGACTCTTTCTTGTTTTCTCTCGTTTCAGATTGAAGGCACTTCTTTCCGAATGCAGTCAGCAGAACATAACGAGCTCTGCTATTCCTCAGCTCACTTTGATAGCTCACATTTCCTTCCCCAGTGAGTTAAGATGCTTATCTATGTAACTGCTGACATTTTGTAACAGTATCTGCTAAAAATCCTAGGGAAATGTGGAAGTGGCAAGTAAAATGGAAACAGCCTTGCGTGATTATTTTCTGGAAATCTTGTGTAGAAAAAGGCAAGATTAGCTGGTTAGCAGACAGACATAGCACTATCAGTGTGCATTCATCTGGTGTTGTAGCAACTCCATCATTTTCCAAATCAGGGTCAAACTGTTGACCCTAGAGGGACACTGGTGACAAACTTCCTTCAAGGTGCATGACCAGGTATTTCTTTCACTTACATCTGCTAGTATGCTTGGAGGTCATTGGCACTGCATAGGTATACACCAACATTAGTTTCTGATCTATTATTAAAACCATACAAATAATGGTTCAACCTTACACTAGACCAAAAAAAAAAAAAGCCTCTAAGAGACAGAAAGTGTGATGAACTTACAGCAAGAATAGCTTGGAGAGTGCTTAATGCTTTAGTTTATTTCCATACACTGGTTAGTGATTTTAATACTGCCTTTCTACATGAGAGTTCTATGGAAGCAGGAGGAATTGTTTTCAAGTGCAAAAACCTTTCTGTACATCTACAGTAATTGTGTGTAGATCAGAAATCAAATTATACATGGTTTTTTATGTATACCTGCCTTGTCACTCACTTTTCTGAAGGCTGAAGGATCATTTATATCCTCTTAGTGAACTTAGCTTTACTGTGAGGACTGGTCCAATGCAGGGTAGGGTTTGTTTTAATATATTTTGAACTTGAGTAAAAAATGGACAGATTCATTTGAACACTATAATGATTTATGATCATAGCATTTGATTTAGTGAAGAATTTTTCACTGAAATCAACGTTCAATATTTCACTGATTGCATTTCAGTTCAGATTTTAAAAAAAGTGATATGTAATACTGCCTGAGGAAATCAGTGTAAAGATGTGCAAAATTTTACTGGCAACAAGAGGAATTTATGAGTCTTTGCGAAGTGATTTATACAAGTCACATGCTGCCAAAGCTTTTAGGTACACTTCATAAATCAAGGTCTAAACAATGGTAAGAGTATTTACAGTACCAAACTAGCGTGTGAGAAATAAACAAGAGGAATTGTTTACGTAAGCAATGGAACTGTTCCACATTTTGCTTTGCTTCAGATACACTGAATTGGGTTTTCATGGCAGGGTTTCGGTGGAGGGGAAGGTGATGGAATCAATCCCAGCCTGTCCAAGGCTCGCTGCTGAGTGAGTGAGAAGTAGCTGGGAAAACATTGCTAAGAACAGAGGGGAAAAACCTTCGCAGTTAACCTCAACAGCGACAGGAGTCCAAGGAAAGGAGTGAGACTATGTGAGAGAAACAGCTGCACAGGCACCAAGGTCAGTGGAAACAGAGGGCCAGGAGGTGTTCCAGGCACTGAAGCAGATTCCTCTCCAGCCCTTGGTGCAGCCCATGGTGAAGGAGCTGTGCCCCTGCAGCCCACGGAGACCTCACACTGCAGCAGTGCCCAAAAGAGGCTGTGGCTCCATGGAAAGCCCATGCTGGAGCAGGCTCCTGGCAGGATTTGGTGTCATCATGGGGGCCCCACACTGCAGCAGTGAGGTCCTGGAGGATTGTACACCATGGAAGGGACTCAGACTGGAGCAGTTGGTGAAGAGCTGCAGCCTGTGGAAAGCACCCACGTTGGAGAAGTTCTTGAAGGGCTGTCTCATGTGGGAAGGGACCTGGTGCTGGAACAGGGAAAGAGTGTGAGTGCCCCTGAGGTGGGAGGAGTGTTAGAAACATGTCACGAACTGACCACAGCCCCTACTTCCCATCCTTCTGCAGAGCTGGTGGGGAGGAGATAGAGAAAATTGGAGGTGAAGTTAAGAAGGGAGAAGTCGGAGGGAAGGTGCTTTAAGCTGCATCTATTTTGCCTGTGATGGCAACTGCTGAGTGACCTCTTCCTGCCCGTCTCTCACCCCAAGAGCTTTTCCTTGTATTTTCTTTCCCCTGCCCAGCTGAGGAAGTCGGCGACAGAGCAGCTTGGGTGGGCACATGGAATTCCAGCCAGGGTCAACCCGCCGCAATGGCAGAGGTCATAATGGAACACACAGGTGGAGACTCTCAAATGCCATCTCTACACATGGTATCCAACTGGCTTTACTGGAAATTCTACCGGGATGCTTTATATTCTACATTTAATCTTGTTCAATTTTAATTGGAAAAACAGTAGTTGAAGGGATGAGTATAGTAGTCGAATAACACATTTGTTCAGTCTGCAAATGTGATCATCATTGTTAATTCCCACTCTATAACTAATGAGTGGTACAGATTTAAAAATTTAGCTAAGCAAGAATTTAAAGTGAACTGCGGCTGATTTTCTTAAAGCGCAAATATAACTCATATCTTGTGCTTGGAAATGCACAATTTTATTGGTGTAACGTGTTTGAATATATATGTATATCATGTAGAGAAGAAATTACAGTGCTGTGACTCGGAAATACTAACTTCTGTTTTGCCTTGGAGGGATTCAGATTTTTTTGTTTTACAAGATGTAGCATATCTTGTATGAAAGTATGATCTCATATGATCTTGAGTCATGAGTGAATTTATTAGGTATTTCCAATGTTTCCAAGTTTTTATGAAAGCTTCAGAAATTATCTATGCTCCATGTACAGATGCCTGCACTTCTATCAGTGGGTTTAATGATACTGAGTTGCTGAATAATTGGAAGGACCTTGCATTTCATCAGCAGCTTTGTGTAAGCTATCCCTGTGTACTCCCTCCCACTACAGTCATTACTTTTGCACTGTAATAAATACAGGGTAAAAATCTTTATGAGGATGCTTGTCAGAGAGCAGAAGAGCTGCTGAAATGCCTCCTTTTACCTAACTGTAAGCTCTTCTTGTCCCTGAAAGTTAAATTCGTTGCAGTGAATTTTCAAGAACCAAAAGTGGAAAAGTCCAGAAATTGCATAGAGAAAGTTCAGCACAGTGAGGAAAATTTCATCCTGGAGCTCCAGGGATTTTATCCAAGAGCTGTTGAAGAATGGAACAGTTAGGCAAGAGTTATATGTCTGAGTGGAGGATACCTCACACCAGCCTTAAATAGGCACCACATCTGGGTGAGACAAAGTGAGTTTAAATTTGTGTTTTCCTACTCCTCCCTTCTACCTTTGTCCACAGATCAACTTATAAGCATTACTTCCTGGAACACAGATGCACTTCTGCTGTGTCTCTGGTCAATATGTGTCAGAGAAATATTATTAGTGATAGTAGGGCCATATGGATCCAAAGACTTAAATGACCTGCAAAAGAAAAAAGAAAAACCAAACCACAGACATTCAGTCTAGAGGGGAATTAATGGAGTAATTATTCTCTGAAATACTCAAGTGCAGGCGTTTTCACTCCTTTGGAATTTCTGCACAAGCATTTTCCCTTTAGTGCTCTCTCATTTTGAGATCCCTCAAAAAAAGCGTCAGGTCTGTCTCTTGAAATGATTGCCCTCATGAAGACCAGTGGTGCAGTCTAGTACTGGACCAAAACACACAACTAAATAGTTAACCTTTGCTTTTAAATTGGATGTTGTTTTAATATCTGGATTTTTTTTTTTTCCTGAGTTAGATCTTTTCTAGAACCCCTTTAGCTAACACAGCAAGCCTGTTATCATCAATATCAGGCAGGGCACTCAAACAGATTAAATTGCAATTGAACAAGGCCATATCTGGATGCTTAATCAGAAAGATGTACAAAACAGTATCAACAAACTACAGCCATTTCCTGTCTCATAAAAGCTGCAATTTTCCTGAATTTACAGAACTGGAAGCAATCCAATCAGAAATCACTGAAGTAAATTAGGATAGCTATTTTTTCTCCACTGTACCATGCCCTGGGTACAAACTGTTTGTGTTTCCCACTGTTGTCACTGGCACTCAAGTCAAAAGAAACCCAGTCACAACTACACTACAGTTAACAGCCCTCTCAATTTATAGCCACTCAAATATGAGGCAAATGAGGGAAACAAAGAAGGTCTGTTCCATAATGGATTGCAGCAGTCAGAACTGATGGCCTTAATTGTTTTTCACAACACAGCAGGGTTTTATTTATTTTGTTTGGGGCAAGGGGAGGTCACAGAAAAACACAACTGGAAAGACAAGAATTATTAGCTGGTCTAGTTAGTAAATTAGCTGCTTTTTGGAACATCAGTAGGGATAGACCTTGAATTCTCTCTGATTTTAACCATGGCTATTAACTTCTTGGTGATGAACCAGCTACTGAACACACTTTATTGCTAAACAAGGTGTTGAGGTGCTGGCAGTGGAGAGTTTGCTTCACATCTGTAATAAGAAATATTACATTGATGAATCTGCATATATTTATATGGGAAAACCAAGAAAACGCTTTAGATTCCTCTCTGCTGGACAAAGTAACACAGAAGGAGCTGCTGAATTTTTAACTGAGTTTTGCTCACAAATCAGCAAAAGGACATGCACAGCCACTGAGCAACTTCTAAAATGAAGTGAGTGGCAGCCGTTCCCCTTCAAATGATTCCTTAATGTTTTCTTTGGCACTAGGCAAAACATAGATTTCAGGAAATAGAAAAAAAGGTGTTTTAAGCATGGGGTTATTTCATTTCTTCAAGTCATTGCATATCCACACAGGCTAGTAATGCTGAAACCTCCCTCTAACTTTCCTCCACATTGTCCAGTTTACCGCTGAATTGAGGTTGGACTCCATCCTACCCTGGGAAAGTGAGTTTTCTTCACATAAATGACCATTTCTCAGACACTGCTAAATTTGCCTTCCTCTTACAGTTTTCATATAATTTCCTGTATGCAGATTTCTTTTTCCAAATACCAAAACATGGATGATATTGTCTTTTCTTTCTTGAAAGAAACAATATTAACATTGTCGTCTTTCATTTTAAGATTGCTCGCCTGTGACTAGGACTCTTTGTATCTGTTTTCCTAATATTTTTTTTTCAGCTTTCTGCTGAATGCGTTGAAAGTCTGGCATCACCTTAAACCTGGCAAAAAGTTTGTATTCTTACTTTTACATTTTAGAGTTCACTTCATGGGTTGCTTTTTT
>VZRL01006996.1:851834-879021 GCA_013397895.1 Origma solitaria | reverse complement strand
CCGCTCCAGCGCGGCGCGGGGGGAAGGAGGAGGAGGGGAGAGGGAGGGGAGAGCGAGGGAGGGAAGGAAATAAGTAAGGAAGGAGAGAAAGAGGGAGGGAGGCGAGGTGTAGCTGCCGCCTTGTCGCTCTGCGTTCTGCAGCCGACGCGGAGGAGAGGACAGCCCCCGGCAGGCGTCCCGGCATGCTGAAAGTCACCATGCCCTCCTCATCCTCATCCTCCTCGTCCTCCTCATCCTCCTCCTCTGGCTCCTCGGCCGCCAGCCGCCCCGGCTCCGCCGCGCCCGACTACTGGATCGATGGCTCCAACAAGGACACCCTGGCTCACTACTTCGAGCTGGAGTCGGAGCTGGGACGGTGAGCGGCGCGGGCCGGGCCGGGTCGGGGGCGGCCGGGGCTGGGGTCCCTGCCCGTGTCGCTATGGCGAGAGCGGCAAAACTTTGGTGTGCGTGAGACACCGCTCTGGCGGCGGGAGACCGTGCGGGCTTGCACGGCGGGCAGGCTTTCGAAGGCAAAATCACAGCTCCCCGGGAGCCAAGCCGAGAAATCCCCGGGGGGGCGGGAGTGATTTTTGGGAGGAGGCATCGGTGCGTCTCGGCGGACGCTGGCCCGAGCGAGCAGCTTTTGTTCAGGGTACCTGTGCCGTGCCAGCCCCCATGCGGGGTCGGCTGAAGGGTGGGCATCACTTGGGGATGCCGAAACGCCGCCTCATTGACGGCATCCCTTCGTGCCAGACCTGCTCTCCATCGCCGGCACCCTGCGCTGCCAAAACTCCCCCCGAGAAGGGAGTCCCTGAATAGGCCTCTGCAAGCAGGGTCCTCCCGTCGGGGTGCAGTGTGGGCGAGTGGGCTGCTACATCTTCATTCATCAGTTTTGCACTGCTGCCCTGGTGATGCTCCTGCCCAGCAACTTAAATGTCCCAAGTCTTCAGTTCCTTAAAAGCTGAAGTGTGGTGTCAGGTGTTGTACCTAGCATGCGATTTTTGCCCTCCAAATGCATTTGTTAGTTCATGTTGAATTTGCAGGTAGAAAATAAATGTGCAAGAAAGTGGGAAAATTACAGGGTTTTTCAAAGCTTCACAGTACAGCATTTAAATGTGTAAGTCAGTAGGTAACAAATAGCAATTGCTAGTTTTGCCAGTGATAGAGTATGAAAACTCCTGAATGAATGTGGGAAATTTGCAGATAATAACATGGTCGCCTTGGCAGATTTTTTTTTTTTTCAGAAAGGGCATGCAATGAAAAGTTAATGCTACAAAGCATACCTGCGCTTCCTGTACCATAACTGATAGGGGCAAGAAAGGTGACAGAAATACAATATAGTATAGTTTTTGGCTCGCTGCCTAGGTCTTAAGCATCTGCTGCTACCTTTTCCCACTATTGCCCCTATTCCTAGCCAGATTTAAATAGGTATGGTTTCAAGCATGCTTATCACATTTATACTTCACTTCACTGTACCCCTGTGCCGAAACATAAAAATATAAAGCAGGAAATATTGCAGTGTTGGTTTTTTGTCTAGAGCTGACAACAAAAGAAACAAAAAGACTGCTGGTGAATTACAACAGTTGATACCAACTCTGTCACCTGGATTAGTACTCTTCTCTGCAGTCTGTCTAGAATCCTCCCACCATTTGTGATAGTGACTGTGGGCTCTGCTTAAGTGTAATCTGTATTGGTGATACATCTTAGATTTGTTGCATAAAGAAAGGTTTTTAACATGTGAAATCTCCAGCTTTTGGTAGGAAGAGTTAATGCTTGTAAAACTATTAAAGATGAGGCACTGTGGATTATCCTACTTTGCAAGGTGAGAGAGTAGATGCTGAAACACTAACAAAACGTTTGAAAATGGAAGATAACCACACCCAGCCAGTGTAGAGATGTGAACCATTAGGTCTGCACTGCTGCTGGATAGAGCTAGGAAATAAGATTTAGAACAAAAGCAGAAACAGTACAGGAGAAAACAGCCCACTTAATCAAAGATTAAGAGGTAGAGAAGGGACAGAGGAGCCTAGAGGGGTACATGCTCTGAGGGAAAATTTCTCCAGTGGCTATGACATTGAGATCTTGGTCCTTAGGTCCCAAGGCCAGCTTTGAGATACTTTCAGAGCCAGCATCCAGAGTGCTGGTGGTTGTCTCAGACCCCCTCTGATAGGTGTATCTTGGCAAATCTATAGGGAAGATCCAACAATCCCTCTTGGTTCCCAAGTGTAATATGAAAGTGTATTGTTTTCCCTTGTTAACTGTGTCTCCAGCCTTTTAGTTTTGGATATAATTTTGAGTGTGTCTACAATATAAAGTATTCATAACTTAGGTTAGTGGTGGCGAAAATGTGTCAGGTGAGGCTGAATAATGTGGCTGTGTGATCTCTTTAGATGCAGTGAATAAAGTAATATACTATAATAACCAATGGAAAACACTGTCCTAAATTACCTTTAGCAAATACAGGGATTGAAAGATGTCTTTTCGCAGACTCCGAAGACCTGCATTTGGACAGCTGTGGCCAAATATGGGAATTTCCCTTTGGAAGGAGTGCCCCTTGTGCAATGTCTGACAGATCCTTCAGATGTCTTACTCTGTAATTCTTGCTTGCATGACTGACTAAGGAGTCATGAAAGAAGAGGGAGAAGATCCTGCTAGGATGAATGATAAATGCCTACAAGCTTAGGTGGGAGTCAACAGCTGTTTTTAAACAGTGGAGTTCCACAGGGATCAGTTCAGGTGTTTGTTCCGCTCAACATGCTCATAAATAATGGGGTTGAACAGTGATATTTGCTGGTCTTTGTAAATTGTTAAGGGTTTTAAAGATAGTGTTGCCTGTGAAGAATTGTAGAAAGACCTTACTTGAGCTGTTGGGGGATTTAGATGGCTGATGAAATTCAGTTTAAGTAAATATAATGAGTGTGGAGGAGAAATCATTAAGAAACCATTTAATTCTCTTCTGTCACTAGGGACACCAGTAGTGAGATTGTGAGAGGTATATGGAGACACATGTGGCATGGGTGGAACATCTCGTTAGAGGTGTTTGTTGGCTGGTTTTATGTTTTTCATGCAGGCTCTTTGGGGTATCTGTCAAAAAATGGGGTATCAAGTGAAATAAAGAAAGACAGGAGGTAAGGCCACTTTAGCAGAGTGTGCTGGAAGCCCTGGCCACCGGGTACTGCGGATGCTAAAAGCTTACACGGCCTGAACGGGCAACCAGGTAAGTTTACGTGCTGGAAATCCACCAAGACTGATTAGACATGAAGATACTAACTACTGGACTGTAAGCTGTTGAGAGTTTTGAGGGTATTCTCTGACTTGAATTTGCTCTATTCTTACATTCTTCTTGAGGCATCTGTGTTTGGCCACGGTTAGTACTCTGGACTAGATAGGCTTTTATTCTCATTCTTTTATCCTGTTTTTATGTTCACTGAAGCTCTGATTATTTCATTTCATCTTAGTCCATTTTTTTGTGTATAATCGGAGCTCAGAATGCTGTAAACATGAAGTTTTGTTCTTTGTTTTACGTGGTTGTCTTTGTTTTACAGGTTGCAACGTTGATCAATTGTAGGGTTTGGAATTTTGTTCCGAGTGTATTTCATCTAAAAGCTTATTTTTCACACTCCCTTGGAAAAAGATGTTCAAAGTATTATATTCTAGACTTGAACATTCCTTAAGGACTAAAACCTTTTGTTAGCCTTATATAACCCTTGCTGTATCTTTTGGTACAGAGTTCTGAATTCAGGTTTAGTCTAAATATAGTATTTGGGAGAAGAAGAAATTTAGTAATTTTTTTTGATACTCAGCAATGTTAGAAAAATGGAGATTTTCTTTGTTGGAGTTTTACTTGACATGCACCATTTTTTGCCTAACTAACTACATAACAGTCTGAGTTGAAACTGTCCAATGTTACTGTTGTAGGCAGATTGCAAATCTATTAAGTGGTCAAAAACAGATGGAAGTATTTCCAGTCAAATCCTTTGGGCTTTCTTTCAATTTCAAAGATTAAAATAATAATAACATTAAAAAAAAAAAACCAAAACCACAACAAACTCAAACCAAACCAAAACCCAACAGGTACGTTACTGGCATTTTTCTTCTTGTAAGAATGATAAACCTTCCAAGGTTACCTTTTCCTGCATAGACAGTCTTTCAGTTCTGTGATCCTTGCTGAAGACCTGAGACTGAAAGGATCTCAATATTTGGCAACTTAGCTTGGACTGACAGTGTGAGCTTAATCATAGGTGGTTTATGTCCTTGAGTTTTTAGTGCAGAGAAAGTTTAAATCCAACGTACAGTTTGAACTCAAGATTTCAGTGTGCAGAATGACGTCTTACTCTGTCAATCCTATTTATGAGAGCTGTCATCCTAACATCTACTTTTGTAATGGCAGTTGCAGATGAAATTAGCTGACTTCTTTGTTAGCTGATTTAAGCTAACAGAGTTAAAACTTCTTTGTTAAGCTGATAAAAGCATTATTTTACAGAGATGGATTGGTTTTGCACTTGATGCTTTGAAGTTCAAACAGTTTTTCTTTGAAAGCATGCCAGTTATTTTCCCCTCCATTCCTTCATTTAAAAAAAGGTTCCTTTTTCTGTTCATCTCAAGAGTAATTTGTTTTACAGCCTCCTTGCCATGTTTATTTTGGAAATCACTTGCTCATTGTGCTTTAGGGTGCATCTAAAGTAGGTCTGTCCCTCCTTCAATAACACTTTTGCTCACTTGCTTGTGACTTATTATTTTTTTAGTGGACCTGAGGCTTTTCAAAAGTGATGCAGTGACAGACAGCACATTCAGCTGTCTGCATGTGAGAGCGTGGAGTCCTCAGAGGAATCAGGATGAGAATTATCTTTGAGCAGACTGCCAGTGTACATTTGCCTGTGCCACAAACCGCAGCTTGCTGGTTACCCTCACACCTTCGGGCAAGCAGGAAGAATTTTCCCTCGCACACTTCCTGCCCATGGGAAAGGTTGGAGAGGGATAAGAGGTCTGAGGCCTCATTTGGGAAATTTGTGCTTGGACCTTGCTTTGAGGTAGGAAGATAAGAAGGAGATAGACAGAGAGGGCAGGATGAAATTTCTCGCGTGGGTACCAGAAACCAGAACTTGCAGTGAATTGCAGGCTTTGACAACTGAAGTTCTTAGTGTAGGGACTGGGTTTTTTTTCCCCAGTTTTGTCTGGTTCAGTTCAACAGTTGGTTGATTCTGAAGTAAAGGTCTGTGTTGAAAAAGCAGTAAAATACATTTTACTCTACCATTCTGTAAATAATATCTGAAATGAATAGGTGATAATTCTGTGTAATTTTAACAGCTTTCTCATACTCAAGAAAGGGAGCTACTAATAATGAAAAATTATGATAGAGAACAGTTATTTCTTGATTTTAAAGTTTTTTTGCTGTCAGCCACTATGCATTTATGTCACTGGTTTTGATAATGTTTCCTAATTTGAAAAATTATATTTCTAGTGCAGAAAATGAATAGCTCTTGAAGTAAGTACTCTTAAGAATACTGAAAAAGTTTTTTACACAGATTGGTTTTAGGAGAGATAATCATATAATTTGTGTTAATACAAGAATTGTCATGCTTGAAAAACATTGCATTAGTCTGCAAGAGGTTACAAAGGCATTCTTTTAGCATATTTCAGCAAGAATCATAGAGTATCTTGAGTTGGAAGGGACCCACAAGGATCATCAAAGTCCAAGTCCTGCTGAAGAGAGAACATCTGAAATCAAATAAGTATTTTCAAGAGCAGCTGAAAGCACTTCCCTGTGTGTGATTGTGGAACAAGCCTGTGTGATTCTGGGGAGAGGGCAGATAAATTTACTGAAGTTCCACGGTATGAGAAGCATGGACGTGTTCATTCCACTGTGAGATTTTTGTGCGTCCAGGTGTGCACACTGTTGTGCAAGGGGTTGTAATGGACACAGTTTCACAGGCAGAAATCTTCCAGTAACATATGTTTAAATGCTTGCTCACATAATAAATAACCACACTCAAAAAGACCACCAGTTATGTGTGGTGGTCAGTGAAAAAATACTCCGCAGTTTGCAGCAGCCTGTGCCCCATCTGTGGAAGTTCAAGTACTTGCTAGAAAGGGCTAACTGACCTCTTCAGTCACTCATATCAAAGTTTTATCTTCCTGAATATTGTCTGAAGAATTCAATGAGGAAATTTTAAAAATTAGTCACTCCCAGCCCTTACTTTGTTTAAAGTGCAGCAAATTGAGCCAGCTTTATTACAGTAAACCTCAACAATTCTTCTGTAGTCTTCTGCTATCCAAAATGTTACTGGGCTTCGATAAAGCAATCGTCTCACACTGTGCTTTGTGTGGAAAAACCTGTGAAACTTTGAATATTATCTTTATCTATATATCTACAATATGAATGAACCATTAGTGGGAGTTCAGATTGTATAAAAAGAAAGAACATGTACTTCCTTGTGCTTTCACAATGAAGCAGAATTTAACCATAGAAACTTGCATATTTATTTGCTCTTTGCTTCTTCACTTAGGCATTCTTACCATGCTTCCTCTGTTCACAATAAGCAAACCTTTATTAACTGAACAATCAGTAATTTCACAAGGAATATTCTTTTTCCAGCACAGTGATGATAATTCTTAGAAAGGGTAACCATTTCTTTCCAAATGTTGATGCTGCTTTTTGTTCTTGGTTTGTCTAATGTCTTTTCTGATATTTATTGTTTCTGTACCTCTTGCATTTAAAAAAGGAAGGGTAAGAATGACACCTTTTACAACCAATCACTGATACCTTGGAAATTCTCTTACATTTGGTGTTAGTGATCCTTCATTTGGCTTTGCATTGTCAATGTCATTACTATCATAGCTTCCTCTCTTGAAACACATGGACAATTGGGGGCCATCAATATTTGCATCTATTGCCCTGTGAAAAGATTGATAAGGTGTTTTTCTTCTCCTTGCAAAGTAATTCTAAATTAGGAGACCCTGCAACAGTATGACTTTGCAAGCGACCATTCAACCTGTAGCAACTAAAGATTTTGTCTTTGAATTTAATCTTCAGGGAACAAGAGGAGAGAAATTACTTGGAGCAATCCACCAAATTCCATGGTTGGGACTGTGTGCTGGTTTGGACACAAGTAATCACTTGAACAGCATAGTGCTGTAGATGATAAATTTGCCTCCTTTCATTTATGTGGTTATCTGTGCTAGAGATAAAGAACCATAAAATGTAAAAGAGAAGGAAGTGGGGGCCCTCTTGAGGAACAAAAATAATTATAAAACATTCTGCCCTTTGGCAGTTTACTATCTATATATCATGACATTTTGTGGGGGATAAGGTAAAAGCAAGTCCCAGAGTCATAACTCACAGCCTTAAAAACAAAACACTAAATTTTATGCCCTTCAACAAATGTATAGTCTGTGTTCCAATGCATACCTTGCTGTGAGCATCCATATGCCACAGATAAGATGCCAGAACTCCAACTTTATCTCAGAACTGATGTCATCTCCACAGTCCTTTTCCCCAGACCCTCCTCACCAGAAACATGTGATGCATCTCTCCTCTGGCCTGTGTCCAGGCATTGTGAAAAGAAAAAAAACAACTTGCTTGGATTTAATGAATATCTGTCAATTGTAAAACAGGGTCATGTACATGTTCCTCTCCACACCTTTCCCCACAATAATTTTTCCTTCTTGCAAATATTCATATTTTCTTCTCCTTTGAGATGATTGTGAACGCACCAACATGTTTACTTATTTTCAGTCTTTTGATCTTTAAAGCATATCCATGTCTACCAGGTTCACTGCCTTTGGATACTGCTACTGCATCTTAATATACTCTACTTAGTGTGATTTTATTAATGAAGACAACCCTGATTGCTCCACAGACTTTAGCAGAACTGAATACAAATAAAAATGTTCAACAAATGTCTTGTTTTTATCTGTTTAGTATTGAGGTGGCTGAAAGGGACAGTCAACCAGATTAGCTGCCACTGGTATTATCTTCAGGTACTTCTGAAATAATGTTCATATTGATTTTCTCTAGATAGTCCTTGTTAACAGAGTCACACTGACAGTGCCAAAGAAGGTGGTATGCGATTTTATTTTGTACTTAGCTGTAAAAAAATTAAACACACTGTGTTGAACGGATTGGACATTTGTACCCTGCTGTGGAAGGCTGACCACAAATTGTGCAGCTTTTACTTGATGATGAGACCTTTAGCTATTATGTTCTTTAGTGATTAGTTGTTTGAATTTTATTTAAACTTGAGGACTTATCTCTTTCAGATTCTCTCTAAATACAAGATGGTGTTTGCTGTTCTCTGACTTATTAGGTGTCCTGCACTGGCCTGATGTTGTGGATCAATGAGAGAATTTTGAGAACATGCTTTGGACCAGAAAAAAATTCAGTGCTCTTGGAATGCTTTGATTTTTTTTTTTTTTTTTTTTGTAATGTAGTGGTATTACATAGTTTTATACCTTTCCAGCCAAAACGGATTTTTTGGTAAGGCTTATAAGACCCTGAGAGAGTCTGCCATGGATGAGTACAGATTTTTTAAATTTTTTTTTAACCTATTGGCATATTTTCTAGATTAATGAACCACAGTTCTGATCTGATATGCAGTGCTTTACAGACGTTTGGTTTTTTGTCTTCCTTTTGGAGAATGTGTTTGTCGGTTTCCCATGTTCAATAACGATTTGTTAAAACTGAACTGAAGACATGCTGAGAACGCTGACATCGTTATCATAATCTAAACTCAGGGAGCTGTAAGGTACATGTAAAGAGTGTTTTTGGCTGCCTGCTCCACTGGATGGAGCATCCTGCCTGATGCTGAGGGTGTAGTGAGTGATCCTTCTCTCTGCATTCTCTTCAAACCCTCTCAATTTCCTGGCTGACTAGGTCAGTAAAATTAAAAAGGGAAGGGTTAAAAGCTGGTTTTGTAATGGGAAGAAAAACTGTATGGTGTAGATACTGATACTTAGAAAATGACTAGCGATATAGTTTAATGACTTTAGGCTCCAGGTGATCAGAGGAAGAAACCTAATAAAGGTGGGATTTTTTCTTCTCCCCCTCCCCCTTCCTTTTTTTCCCAGGCATTCTTTGCAACCTTTTCAATGGAAGCTGCAAATGCTTGTGGAGCACACTGTTCAGTGGTCTGTTAGCTAACTGGCACGGGATTAACTTGAGTTGAAAGAGAAAGGCAAAATTCTAGTCTTAAAAAGTGCTACTAGAAAAACAAGTAACTGGTAATATTGGAGCAACACTTATTGACATTGAAAAGGCAATAATACATTAATTTTGTCTGGTGCAGCAGGAAGGAAGTCTGATAAATTTATTGTATCTTGCTCTCCCTTCACAGCATTTTAATTCAAGAATGTCTTAACTGTAAACAAGAACAAAATTTAGTAGTTAAAATTAGTAACTGATGAATTCTAAGTAAGACCATTAATCTATTCCCAATGGGGTCAATGCGTATTGGAAAATCTGCAATGAAAGAGACCCTAAAATTCACTAGCATGGTTTTTTTTTTTCTCTGACAGTTGTAGGGGTGAAACCCATCTCCATCTCCATATTAGCTCCATAATAAATATGCATGTAAATTTTTTTTTGAGTTTAAGTTCAAATCCCATCTCTATTCATAATTTATAAGAATTCAAAAGTAGGTGGAGCAGGATAAAACTGAGTGAAAAAGGCAGTTTTATTCATTACTATCAAAGTTGTTAACAAAGTTAATTTGATTGACAGTAGCATAAAGAGAATATTCTTTTATTTTCAGAGAATCATTAATTTCAAATGAGAAAAAATCCCTTGGTCACCTTCTCCTCAGCACAATGATATTATTTTGACTGTTTGAATATTCAGCTTGTGTAGTTAAAGTACATTAGCTCATGTTAATGTACAATGATTTCAGGTGGTTTGTTCCATACTAGTTTATTTTTATTGTTTATGCCACACTTACGTATTAGAAGAAAAAAGCAAAATATTCTAACCTCTTCACATTCTTATCCTGCATGACTTTAGAAAAGATGAAATGTCATTTGTGGTGGAAAAATCATATTAGATGTATTTCCCTTGCAAATGACTGTCTAAATTAGGGCTGGTGAAATTTATTCTTCACATAAATAGCCCTACAAATCTTACTTTATTTCTCTTGTCAGTCCGTATTCTGTGAGCTGGTTATGTTTTCTGTTTGTGAATTAACACAATAAATATATACCAGATCGCCTGTTTAAATGGTTTGTCACGGTGTTTCTTATGAACCATGTGTCTTAACTGTATTGAGTACCTAGTAATACCATTTTACTCTGTTTTCCTCCTGTCACAGCCAAGACAGCATAACAATGATTAGCAAGATGTGTTAGTCACCCACAATGGCATGCAGCCATTAGAAGACCATATGTAATTCTTTAGAGCCATACCTGTTAAAGCTTGTTTTATCCACATATTCTTATCTTTGCAATAGTTAATTGCCATATTTGAGAGTTCCGGAATTTTCATCCTGTGACAAATTTCAATATTTTGGCATTTCTCTTTGTTTTGAGTTAGAATGAGTAATTGAAGTGCTTACACATTGTGGATAAAGTACAGTTTCATAGCATGTAATTATTCAGCAATTCTGAATTAAAATTTACAAACCCTTTCACATTTTACATTTTGTGTTCATTAAAGACGTTCTTCACTCAAAGTAGCCAGATTGCAAATATGAAGTAAGTTAATATCTTGTGTGATGGCACCTTTTGAGGGCTCTGATTCAGGTCCTTCTGTCTGTTTTCAACCTCTGTCTTTGGTTCCTGCTTGCACTGTGTTTTGCAAGCTACACCGAAAGTGGTGAAGCTTTCATATGATTTATTTCCCTGCTGGAACATAGAGAGGTTTACAGAAGCTGTGCTTGTCTACTGCCTCCAGTTACAAAATTCTCAGGCTTTTCTAATAAGAACAATAAACATTATTGAATGGGATGGGATCACATTTGCCTTTTTTATGGCTGCTGTCTTGGTGGCTTATAGCTGTCTGGGTGTTTGTTGCCCAAACTCTGTGCTTTCCATTTGCCTTCTCTGTTTGCAGTTGATGAGATTTTATAGCGGAGTTCTTGTTATTTCTCTGTACTTCATGACCATGTAGTTAATGCAGCTGAATTTTATGCCTTGTCTCCGGATCCTACTCCCCAGGTAGTAAGTACAGGCCTTTTCTTTCTGGTGTTATAGCTCTTTGCTGCACTGCCAGTGCCTCGCCAACATTTATCATCAGCGCACTGAATCAGCGTACTCCAAAATTTATGCCAAAGGCAGTAGTACAAATATTAAATAAGGTGTATAACCAGCCAGAGGAATAGCTCTCCAACATGAATGTCAGATAAAAGCAAAAACACTGAACTAATGTGCAGTGTGTTTCTGGCAAGTTTTGATGAAGGTTAGATGCACAGGCAAATTTTCTTGAGACTGAGAAAAAAAAAAAATCCTAAAAGCAAATGCAAATAAAATGGTTCCCCTCTATACCATTATTCCACTTCAACTGAAACTGAAAAAACCCCAGAATTCTTGCAGTATTGCCCATACCAATCTCTTCTTTTATATCCCTTTGATGATTCCTAGGTCTGTTAGTTAAGGGTACCTATTCTCACATTCCCTCCCTCCAGGTCCTAATGCTTCCTCTAGAAAGAGAAAGCTCTAGAACACGCTCTCAATCATCTTCATGCAAAGAGGAAGACATAATCTCCTCTTATTTAATGGGTACAACTTCAGAAGCTGCAAAATTGGCCATTCTACACCTGTCTTCTTGTGATTGGGTGCCAAATAATACAATTGGTGTGCTAGTCAGGAAGCTGACAGAAATCTTGATGTTTCAGTAGATAAGGTTGCAATATGCAGATAGCTATATACCTCCTCCTGTTTTTGAAATGTGGATTAAGTGTGTGTAAATTTAATGAATCCTGAATGTGGAAGGACTTATCTCCAGTAAGTCTGTCAAATAAAACAGAATGGTTTTACATGGCATTTGAAAATTGTGTGGGTCTTTGAGTTATCTGGGACTTGGTGTGTCCTCATGTTTTATCCATCCAGCATAATAGTTGCAGTTGTGAAAAGTGACGACAAGATTGACATAAAATACTTGTCTTCACAGATACTATGAAAATCTTTTTCAAACTTACTTGTAAACCTTTCATCTGAAAAGATACTGTGGAGGAATTTGGTTTCTTTACTCCCAACAGATGGTTGGATATGGTGGTTCTCCAACAGAGGACCACACCTGTGAGTTAGAATAATTCACTTAAATTTAAGGACTCCTTGTGCATACAAAGGAGAGGAGAACTACCTTGACCATGATTACAATAAAAATTGTAATCTAGAATAAAGTCTCTAACCATCTGTACTTCTGTAACAGCCTTTTAAATATGAGCAAGACAGACGAGAAATGTGCCTAAAATTGGTATGTGATAGTTCTGCGGAAGAGACTGTACGACATGGTTGCCCATGTTACCAGGAGCTGTCTCGATGACTCAGGGGAGTTCTTCTCAGTTATCTTCAGAATAACTGCATTGATTTTCAGTGTCCTCTTGTTGGTGGCAGTAAGTTCAGTATTGATCTGTTGACACCACCAAAGGATCAGCCAGATTCTTCTAGTCACATTCTTATCTCAAATTGAAATCAAAATGTCTTTGGGGGCCGATGTACTCTCCTACATCCTTAATGCCTGGCCAGTGAAAAATGTACCTAAACTGCAGTTTTGCTCTCAGAGACGGCCATGCAGTGCACTGGATATGTGCGTGGTTGTGTTTAAATTTGCCTTCCAGAAAGAATCAACTCTGATATGGCACAGCTGTGTTTTTCCATTTTGCTTGTGGAAATGTCTTTTTTGGAAACACACTGTATTTGTTTCCAGAACTTTCAGCCATTTCAGAATCTACTGACTAATGCATACATATGTGTTTGCAATACAGTTTGAAATGAGCTGGTCATCCTAAGTTATTTTAGTCTTTATAGTGTGAGAATGGTGGAGCTGGGCCA
Organism: Origma solitaria; assembly: GCA_013397895.1. Classification (NCBI taxonomy): domain Eukaryota; kingdom Metazoa; phylum Chordata; class Aves; order Passeriformes; family Acanthizidae; genus Origma; species Origma solitaria. The sequence continues at coordinate 866,064 of VZRL01006996.1, read as the reverse complement.
GGTCAAAGGCCTGCTTGGGCCAATGTCCTGTCTCCCATTTGTAGTGGGAAGCACATGGCTAGAGAGGGCTGCAAGAACATCTGTCCTTAGATACTTGCCCAGAGCAGTCCCTCAGCCTCCAGAAATCTGAAGCTAAATCTGAATCTTCACCTTTGTTCCTCGTAACAGAATAGTCATGCAAACTTGCTTGCAGTGCCTGAGATGTAAAGCAGAATTGTGGAATGGATGGAGTTGACAGGGACTTCTTAAGATCATCCAATCCAACCACCCTGCTTAAAAAAGGTTAGTTAGAGACAGTTTCCCAGCAGTGTGTCCAGCAGAGTTTTGAATAAATGGAGATAAACCAGGGGAGATGTTCACCCAATAAATTTATACATGGGCTAATACTTAACACCTCTTAACAGTTGTTGGGGTTTGGGTTGCCTTTTTTTTTTTTTTTTTTTCTTCTAGGGGTTTTTTCCTTCAGAGGCTTGATTTATGTAATTTTTGTCTATATTTCAAGATGTCTTTGCATGTGATAATAGGCCCTTTATGCGCTTTAATATGTGCAATTATGTTCAATATTCAAAATTTAGTATTTATTTACAGGGAATTTTATCTGCTATTTAATACCCCATAACTGAACCTCAGTAGACTCCTCTTGCAGTTGGGCATAGATTTATTGTGGAGAAATTGGTTTACTAAAAAAATCCCAACCAGCTATTTTCATCTCATTTCTTATCTCAGCTCCTGTGCTGGCTTCTTGGGTGGCTAGGAGACAGAAGACACCAGCGCTTGTCAATTTGACTTATTGATGTCCTCTCTGCACTGTGAAAACTAAAATTCTATTCCTTCCCTGTTTTGTGTCTCTTAACCAGCGAGTAATTAATCGGTGCCTTCTGTGGTTTCTTCAAGAATCTCTTTTGAGGGACCTTGTCAAGTAACTCCTGAAAATCCAAGCAGACTTATCAATCAAATCCACTTTATATTCAAATGCTTGCTGAATCTTTCAAAGAAGATCTGTGGTTTTGACACATAGCTTTTCTTTACAGAAGCCACATTTACTCTTCCCTAGACTAATGTATGTATCCATATATCCATGGTTCGTATTCTTAGTGCTTTAAATGACTTCAGCAATATAGAGCAAGAGTACAGTCATGCAGTTCCCTCTGATAAACATTTTTTAAAATCGTTGTCACATTTGTTTTGTTTCAGTCTAAAAGGGCTAAGTAAGTGTTGTACAAGAACTTGGATATTGCTTTAATTTGAGCTATTTCATCCATGAGTTCAAGTTAATCCAGTCTCACCCAGTGCCCATAATGTGCTATTGGTAATTTTATCTGTTTTTTCTGTAATGTCTTCTGCCTCTTCACTCTCTTTATGTGAGGTTTGAAGACCTTTTATTTTCCATCTGTCTTCTGAGTAAAGAAAGATTTTAGCATTGGAAAGCCTTCACTTTGTTCAACATCAGATTTATCACAGGCTGTTCAGCAGACACAAAATCTTTACAGAATTAAAATGTTATAATGATGGTGCAGCCACTTTTCAGGGTATTGTGGCCAATCTGAGCTTCCTGAAGAGATCATCTTCAGAGAAGAACGTTTTCCGTTCATTGAAAAACAGGTAAGATGTTACTCTCCTGCCATTTGAGGCAAATGCCCATTAATAGTAGATCTGAGGGAAGAGTGAAGCTGCAGAAGCTGCTGCTCATCCTTGCAAGGTTTCATCCTATACCTTCCTTTTACTGTACCTTAGCACAGTTTGAGTCAGGTGAAGGTCTTCGCATATTTTCACTTTTTTTAATGTCTGTCCACATGGTGTTAGGTCCTTTAAGTCCAGCAAAGGGGAAATGTGCATGACTAAAGATAAGCTAAAATTTAGTTAAATTATTCTAAATCCCCATGCAGTGACTAATCAGTCTTTTTGATGAACTGTACAAGGGATGGACCATTTTGGGAAGTTGAGGGATAGAAGTTGAGTTCCAGCCTAAAAGGCAGATGGAGAAAATTTATTTTCTCTTATACGCATGGTTTTTGATATACAAATGGTGAACGAATATTATGTGTCTTGCATCAAATTACTGACTTTCAGTGCTTCTGGGAGTTATTTATGTAACAATTCATTTGTATAGGTTTCAAGACAAGTACATATGGCTGGAATAGTCTGGAAAGTATATTATCCTTATTGGGCAGTGAAATTTTTGCCTAAATTACTGCCATTTAGCCTGACAAAGCTATGTAAGGGTCTTTCAGTGTCTACTAATCAATAATCTGAATGATGGCTCCTTGGCTTGTTAGTCCTTTCTGTCAGCTTCCATTGTCTCTGCATTCATCTGTGACCTCACATTACACCATCAATTTTGTTGTAGAAAAAGCTCCATTTTGTCTAACTCTCCCGGAGGTAAAACAGGTGACAGTACTGACTGAAACAAATCATGCTTAGCATTGTCCCTGAAGCAATAAATGCTGTTGTGAATAGTTTATAATTCATGTAGCTGCCTTGAATTCATCTGTGTGCACCCATGTGCAGGTGCAACCAGGCACACCTCAGGTAGATGAGAAGGTAAGTGGCAAGTTTTTAAAGTGATTTCTTTTGCTGTTAGGTGAATGGGAACACCGAAGAGTGTGCACTGTTGGAGATGAAATGAATGGTAGGTATTTAGAAGCTTAATGTAACACTTATTTTTCTTTGGAAGTGTTTTTCCCGTCTTCTATCAGTGATGGACAATATAGTGTTCTGAATTTAGGTTAAAAAAAAATCTTTCCAAAGTGTGTTGGAAGCAGTTGGTCATAATGGTTCTTGAGGCCCAATAGAGATGATAAAATGACTGGATAGAATCATGGAATTATTTGGGGTGGAAAAGAACCTTAAGGTCATCTAATGCAATCATAAACCTAATTCTGCCATGTTCACTACCCAACCACGAGCTGAAGCATCAGGTCTCAATGTCTTTGAAACAGCAGCTTGCTGACCATTTCCCCTTGGGTTCTGGGGGGCTTCATTCTGCCTCTTATCTCTGTCTTCCAGCTCAGGGGGCTGGGTACCCCAAGGTGACTTCTCCGCTGTGGTGCAAGTGCTCTTGGCCAAAGCCAGGGGCACAGTGGATGCACAGCTTTCCTCTATTCCTCATCAGGTGAAGGAGTCTGAAAATGTGTTGAGCTCCAGCTGTTGGGCAGAGCAGCCTCTTGGGGATTTTCTGTGCTTCCCCGCACCTGAGATGCTCCAGGCATCAGAAATTTCTGAGGCTCTACCAGCACCCAGCTGGTGGTGTCCTCCTTTCTCACAGAGGTGCTGAGAAGAGGTGCTTTGAATCTGCTTTTCCGTTCATGCCTGTGTTTTGCTGGCTCCACATCTCTTATTCTCAGATGGTCAAACTTCTGCCTACAGCTGCCATCCATTATTGCTTGTAAATGCCCAGTTGTTGCTACAGATTACTTGTTAATTTCTCTCTTTCTCCAGCTAAACTCTCTTTTTGTGCATCTTCTTGGGGTCACCCTCCTAGGTGGGTCCACCCACCCTTGTGCCATCCACACAGCACAAGATAAAAATCCTCTTTTCTTCCCCAGTTGCCACACTGTGCTTCTCTGAGCAGTGTAAAGAGGAAAGCCAAAGTAAGAATGTTCTTCCTTTCTTTTAGATTTTTCAAAGAAAATGCAAAGGCTGTTATCCCTGATTTGGCGTTTTCCACAACCTTGATTTGTGTTAGAACTTTCTGGTGCTAGGAAGTAACAAAATTCAAAAGGATCCCAAGTCATTCGGAAATGAACATTTTCATGGACTCCAAAAGAAGAGATATTAATCTCAAATGAACTGGCCTCAAAAATTTGAAGAGGAGACTGGAAAATGAAATGAGCATTATGTTGCTCAGAAACTGTTGATTTATTATGAAGTGTCAGACTTCATTTAGGGCTCTGCCTTGAACTGGGAGTCCCATGAGAATTTGCCCTGCTGTGTTGAGATAGAGGTATATTGTCCTGGCAATAATTTCTATTCAAAATCCAATAAAAAATACATGCTTTAAGCATACCTTTCTTTAATAGAATGTGTGAGAATACATTTAATAGTCATGTGTGAGACTCTCTACTGAAGTTGTTTAAACTACCTTGAAAGATAAAATGAAAATTTTCAGTTGGCCAGGGAGACTTTTGCCTCTGGGTTTCATGGGGCTTGACTCTGACAGGATTGGGATGACTAATGTGATGGTTGTTCACTGATTGTACACCAACACCATCCCCACCTTTCCCCATTCCCAATTATGAGCCAAATCTACTACTGGAACACCTATTTTCTGACTTTCAAGTCTGAAGAACTGTAGATAGGTCAATGTTCTTGCACCTTCATACAGAGTGCTCTTCAAGTTCGACTTAGACTGCCATTACAATCACTATGAAACAAAGCTGATTTGTTTTACACCTGAAGTATATTGAACACAAAAAACCCGGATTTCTTAAAAAATGACAAAAGGGAATGTCTCACTATAAAGCACTTTTTTTTTTTTTTGTTAGTATTTAAAGGAATTTTGCCCATAATAGCATATGCAAAGCTTGGTACACAGCAAAAATAATGGAAAACATGCTTTCACATAACATAAATTTCCCTAAAATTTCATTAAATTCAGCTTTAAAAATTGTCTGCAGCCTGGGTTTTTTACTTCGCTCACTGGTAGTGGGAAAGGAATTGTTAGCTTGAAAGCTGTCTTCAATTCATTCAAATGATTGCTTGGGTAGGCACAGTTGTTCTTGTTAAATGCAGATACTTAAGTGGAAGACAGGGTACTTGGAAAACAGACTGCATCTGCCTGCTCCACAGTAAATTCTTTGCTTACCACTTCTGCAAGGAAGAACTTTTCTGAGCCATCTGCCTGCTTAAATGATGGTGAATGACTCAAGAATGGTGACGATTCTTCCCGTGTAGTGGCTCTATCGTTCTCTTCCTTCTCCTTAGCAGATTTCTTGTAGGGGAATGGTGTTTGTTTCTGCTGCACCTCATCAAGTGAGTTGTTTGGGAAGCCCAGATATGATGGATCTGAAAGATGTTTGGAAACTTGTCAGGCAGATGTGGTGCTCAGTCACCACATCCTGCGGCATTTGGATGTGCTCCTCTGTCTATTCCCTTCAGCAATGGGCTCAGGAGCCCTGCGTGACTGAGGAATCAAGCGGCCCCAGTAGAAGGTGTTTCTGCCCCTTTCCAGGCATCCTTTCTGTGTCCTTGCAGCAGTTCTGGCCCCAGCAGCCAGCACTCACAGCCCAAAGAGAGCTGATTGCTGTCTCTTCCACTGTTGGTGTCTCTTGGAACCTCATCCAGGATGATGCTGTGCCTCACCTCTTGGGAATGATTGGGCTGGAAAGGAGAATATACTGTGAGAAGTGGTGCATACACCATTTCAAACTCAGAGCTGGTTTGTTTTTTTGGTTTTTTAAAAATTATTATTCCGGAAAGCAATTGTGAGTTTCAATCATTTTAGTTTTCACTGAGACTGCAGTAGTTGCAGAACTAAAATTTCAGCACTGCTGAGGATGAAAGATTCCTCTGCTCTACTTAACAAGCTCCACCAGGTGACTTTTAATGAGCTGGGCAGTGGGGAGTTTCTGTGGAGGGTTACTGATGTTTTGCACAGGCTGTCAAAGAGAGATGCTGCCACTGCCTCTGTCAGCACCGTTCTGTGTGTCGGACTGCAAGATGCTTGATTGTTTCATATGTGCACGTGCATTAGGAGACATACATCAGCTTCCAGTGTACCTAACATTTGCTTAGTTTTCACAGCTAATAATTGCATGGATCAGCCAAGGCTGGGACTTTTTCAAGGCCCTTGGGTAAGTCAGAGGACTTAAAAGCAGTGAAAGTTCCAGAGTAGTTATACTGATAGGTAAGCAGCGGCTTCAGGTAGAATGATGGAAGCCAAATCTATTATGCTGGAGCATGACAGTTTTGGGGGTTTCTTTTGTAGTACATTAATTGTAATTTTTAATTATGTCGGCTTAAATAATTCCTTTTGAGGGAAACTGCAACACATGCTTGTGGTAAAATATTGAAACAAAATATTGAAACAAAATATTGAAACTTCTGATACATCAAGTGTGATTCATGCTATTGTTAATGTTATTGTTTATGTTATTGTTTAAGCTCCTATGGCTTAAAGAGCTATTTAATTTTGAACTTAGCTGTGGTAATCCTTCCTGAAGTACTTCAGGCCCATAAGATTTTATTTTCATTCTTAGGGTGGATTTCGGTGTGATATTTGAGACAGTGTTCATACATGTTTCATACCAAAACCTGCAAGATCTTTGTAGGTAGCTCTGAAATGTGTAATCTATTTCTGTCGGCTGTTTTTCATGCTATTATTTGGATTTCTTTCTAGGAGTTGTGCTCCATTGTTGGAAATATTTCCAGATGTTTCCATGGGGTGCTTGCCTTGTGTGATTGCTGTCTCTAAGGTGGTGTTTGCGTGTACTCAGATCTTTATGATATTGTCCCTTAGCTGTTTAGCAGTCATTTTCTAGGAATCACTGATGTCTATATATAGATGCTTATGAGCAGAAGCCAAAATAATAAACTGTGTCGTCAGACACGGATACAGGTCTGTTTGAAGGCAGGGTTTGTGCAGAAGAAAAAGCATTTGGATTTCTTCAAATGGAAGTCATGACTGACTGTTTGAAGCTATGCTTTCTTGCCTATAATTGAGGACCATGATTCTTGCTAGTGCCTTAAATTTTTCGGTGCTGTGGCTCCCCTGGCTCACAAGGCGGCTTTTGCAAAGCTTACAATGTGGCCACAGCTAAGCTCTGCTCTTTAAAAACACAAATAACGCATATCTTCAACTTTAGGTAGGAAAGACTTTGTTTCTACTTTATATTGAAGTCTTTGATTTTCTTTTCAGAATGAATTTCTGACACCATTATTAAACTAGATCCAGTAGTCTTCTTTGCTACCCTTACCAAATGCTTTTGTGAAAAGCAGCGAAAGTGCATTGCTCTGTGCCTGAAAGACCAAAAAATTAAATTTCTAAAGAATGGCAAACAATTGAGGGCACTCCAAAGTGACAGGACCAGCTCAAAGTGCACTAGCACACAAAATCAAGTGTAGCAGTAATTTGCAGCAAAATGTCAAGACAAAGGTAAACTTATATCTGCATATATTTAAATGAAACACCAGAGGATGTGTTCAGCTGTCTCCAGACTTGCCAAGATTCACCTCTGTGTTGAGGAGAGCATGGGAGTGTAAAGAGGCTTTATTGTATGAATTAACTTCATCTGGAGAACAAAATTTCTCTTTCCCCGAGGGAGGCATTTGTCTCTTTTAACTTAGTTGGAGAGGGGTCTTCCTGGCTATTTCTTTAGATTGTCCAGATCTGTTTTAATTCTTGTGTGCTCTCAAGCATACAATCCCAGATTTGGAGTGTCTCTGTTTAAAAAACCACATATTTTAACTTGCTAAAGCAATTATGGCCTGTCTATCAATGACCTCTTATGGTAATACATGAAAACACCGAGCAGCGTCAAACACAGGAGCAGACACAGGACTGTTGACAATTTGAACAAATTGTAACTATTTTTAACTCTCAGATCACTTATAACTATTATTTCAATGTGTTTACCCAGTGTTTCACTGACCCTATAGTGTTTTGTCCTAGACCCTCTCCCTGTATTATTTCTGAGATGGTTGTGAGAAACATCTCAAGCTGCATGGGGGTGAAAGTGTGTGGCATCTGCTGCCTTCACTTGTAATGAGGCCTGTTGCAGTGGAGGAAAAAAAGTACGTTTGATAATGTATTGCTCTTGAAAAATGAAACTTTCTAGCCAGTCATCTCCTCATTCTCTGGTGCTGACAAATAGTTTCCCTAATTTTTTTTTTTTGCCCCCAGTATTTTATGAGTGTTCATATTGTTTTTTCTTTTAGAGACAGTGGCACTTTGTCTTTCTCCTAATCTCACTTCTCTTCTAATAGTTTCTCACTCATTTCCCCTGAGTTAACAAGCAGCCATTTGTGGCTTTGAAATGTCTTTAGACCACGCTTTTAATATTCTGAGATAAAACTAATGAAGATGAGCAATTTCGATAACATGCAATTTATGTGTCCCCGGACTTAAGCTTTTGCAAAGCTGTTACCATTCTTCTGCTCACCTGAGCAAAGCTGACCCTTTAGTGGAAAACAGGAATTAAACTTGAGCCTTGCAGAGATGTTATGATTGTTTTTCTTCCCCTCTGGACCAAGCAACTGGTCAACAATGCTTTCGGTCTTTCTTGTACGTCTCCCTTGCCTTTGACACTTAATGCTTGCCCTTGTTTTTCAGAGATGTCCTGTGCAAGCCTTTGTTTTCTTTTACAGTTGTCATTAGTAATACGAGCTGGTTTGTTATGGACAGATTGGGTGTGTCCTTTTTTTGTTGTTTTGATTGGTTGTGTTCTCTGTTCTACTTTCTCCTTATTGTGGTTGAGGGAAAGTCCAGTTTGCTATGTTGGTCTTTTATTATACTTAACCATCCCTGAGTTGCACTGGACTAGTTTGTACTGCTGCTTGTTGCTGTGTTTTCTGTCTACTTTCCTAAATGCTCTTGCCCTAAACTTGCCTGTCTCTGATCCGGGTTCCTGGTTCTGAGTTTGACTTCAAAACAGCAAATCCAATGTTCAACTGGTTATTTATCATAGCCTTTACCCAATGACTACATAACTGTTTTCAGTGATTTTTCAAAACCATTCATATTCAGCACTGAACAAATGTAAGTTACAGACAAGCAGCTCTGTTTTTGCTGTGTTGCTTTCCTTTTTATTTTAATTTTTCTTTATTTGCATTTCTCTTAGTTGAAGCCATACCTTTAACCTCTTGTACAGCATTTACATCTGGAATATTGCACGTAGTAGTGTTTAAGTAATATAACATGTACACGTAGCTGCCAAAGTTGTCATACTGAATTGTATGAGATACCACTCGTATTTATTATTCTCAAGGGATGTTGAGAAACAGAAATAGAGCCATTCCCACATAACACTGAAAAGGCTTTTATTTAGTGGTGTACCTATCAGTACCTTCTCTTTGAAGCTGGAATACTGATTGGCTTTCAATTCGCCCTCCAAACAGTAGAGCTGTCAACTGCAAATAGAGTAAATATTAGCTATTTAGGTTAATTTAGTCATTATCAGTTACATTGGATTGTACATTAGTAGTTACATGGGATGTCTAGTGGGTTTTTTTCTGGCAGAACAAATGGATATTTTGTGGACATATTTGTTTGTAAATGGCAGAACACACCATTCACAAATGTGGAGATTTCCCCCACTTCTGAAGATTCTGTTGGTAATTAGTCTAAGTATCTTATATGCCTACACTCCTTCATATGAGTTTTCCAAATTGATTCAGGGAACTAGTTTCCATAAAAAGAAATTTAGATTATATAGCAACTATATTCAAACATGAGAAAGTCAAACACATTGTCAGTATTTTTTGCATAGGGCATGCTGTCAATTTTGTTCAATCTTAGCTACCTTATGTTTCTTTTCCATGAGACGCAGGGTGCAGTGGTATTCCTTCTGTGAATGGGGGGATGCACAGGGGTAATAGATTGCTTTGTGCTCGCAAAGAAAATAATTCATTGAGTAGCATAGACTTAGTATTTTTCACTTCACAGAGAAGAATTCCAGGTCCTGTGAGATGTCACAAATTCTTAATAATTCATATAACCAGCTGTGCTTGTTTCATCTGTGAAAGGCAAAAAAACCCCAAGAGTGAAATGGTGCTAGTATCTACATGTGATAGCAGCAAAACACTTCGGAAGAAAATCCAAAAACCTCTAAAGTCTGAGTAGTTGTAGCATTAGTTACATTAAAATGTTACATTTTACCAGATGCTTCTAAATACTACATTTTTGATACTTATAAAAGTGACAGTACTTTTGCTTGTACTTCTGATCTTTCTAAAAGAAAAAAAAAAATTGACTTAACCATTTATGTAGCTCAATATCTGTCAATTTCAAGATTTGAGAGTCTTTTTTAGGTAGGCACCTCAATCCATCGATGTAGATCTCATGTTACAGGAGCCAACATCACACTTCTCGTATGAGACACAACTGTACCATTGGTGTTTTACAAAAACTGCTGAACCTTTCTGTGATACCAGCTTTTACCCTCAGAAATAGCTGCTGACTGAGTGGTTCATAATATAAACTTCTTTTTTACGTGTATTGTGTAGATCCAAACAACTGTCTAAATCTGTTTTTAGACTGTGTAAAATAGAGTAACCTTACTGTTTATTTTCAGTCGCAGTTTCACAAACTGGTATGGTGTCTTGTGAGGTAACTTCCCTTAAACTATGTAGGTTTGTGTCCTCTTACTCAAGAAATTAACCTCCTTCATTAGGAATTCAAGTAGGTAAATAATGGCAGTTATGATGACCTGTGAAAATTTCCTTCTTCTCTTGGCTGTTGCTATGATGGAGATGTCACAGGCATGGAGTAAAAAGAAAGGTATAATGTACAGTGAAAAACATACAGGCATGTTTGTAACAACGTATTCGGTTTTTTCACATAGTTTTATAAAATATAGCATCAAGACAAGATGTACATTTTTAATATTTCAAGAGAATAAGTAGTGAAGTGAAAGAACTCATTCATTCAGATTATAAAAAAAACTTGAAAGTAGTCCCCAAGTGTCTGTCCAGTCTGTTGACATGAAGAGCAGACAGCTGCACAATCAAGATCACCTTAATAGATTTATCAGGACAATGTATTCTTAAATATATAAATATTGTACAGTGTTTGAAATATATCTGTCACCTGAAGATACAAAACTCTCTGATATTACAATGACCCACTCAATGAGGGTCTTATTTGGACTGTGAGAAGACATATAGTCCCTTACTCTTGAAGTACAGAAAAAGGACAAATAGAGACACTTGAGAAAGTACAAACAGCAAATAGGTGTGGTAGTGAAAGTCAAACACCTGCTCTCAGAATACATTTCTTTCTTTGACCTGTTACACTGAACATATTTTTATTAAGATTGTTGGTGCGCTCACCTTATTCTTTCTTCACAATTCTTGAAATGCTGACTGAAGTCCTAAAAATGCATGGAGCAGAATAACCCCCAGATGGCAAAAGATTAATTAGGAATATGCTTAGAGCCTAAGGCCATTCCTGGTCATGCTGTCCAAGTCGTTCAAATTTACTTTCAAAAAAATTTTGTACTTAAGCTTAAAAGGGACAGACCACAAGAATAATATAGGACTCTTTGAGCCTCTGGATGTTACAGTGATACCAAGAAAACATTGTAGAAAATGCATCTCTTTCTTTTTTCTGATCAGTTTTATGACACTCGTGGAACATTTTCTACATTAAGCTTTGGAGCGGACTCAGAAATACGTTTATATTTTGATTTTTTTTTTCTGCTTTCCTTTAAAACCCATTTTATTTATTAGAAGTTTATATACGTTTACTTATCTGCACTAAATTTGCAACAAAAGGAAAATCTTCCAGATCGATCATAATTGTAAAAAATCATTGATTTGTTGTGAACCAATAATATTTCCTTGTGGAAATTACACTTGAATTACACCTGAAGGCTGTATTTCAGTGGGGCCTTGACAGTCGGGCAGAGAGAAACCTAATGAAGTTGAACAAGGTCAAGTGGAGGGTCCTGCACTGGGGAGGGACAACCCCCAGTGCCAGCACAGGCTGGGGGCTGACCCTCTGGAGAGCAGCTCTGCTGGGAAGGACCTGGGGGTGCTGGTGGGTGACAAGTTTGCCGTGAGCTCGCCATGTGTGCCCCGGGGGTCAGGAGAGACAGTGGGATCCTGGGGTGTGTGGGGAGGAGTGTGCCCCGCAGGTCAGGGAGGTGATCCTGCCCCTCCATTTGGCCCTAGTGAGGCACATCTGGGGTGCTGTGTTCGTTTTTGGTCTCTGCAGTTGAAGAAAGACAAAGAGCTACAGGAGAGGGTCCAGTGGAGGCCACAGAGATGATGAGGGGTCTGGGCTATCTCTCTTATGAGGAGAGGTGGGAGCTGGGCCTGGTTAGTCTGGAGAAGACTGAGAGGGGATCTCATTAATGTAAATAAATACCTCCAAGGTGAGTGCCAGGAGGATGGGCCCAGATTCTATTCAGTGGTGCTCAGTGACAGGAGAAGAAGCAGTGGCCATAAGCTAAAACACAAGAAGTTCCACCTCAACATGAGGGAGAACTTCTTCCCATGGAGGCTGGCAGAGCACTGGAACAGCTGTCCAGGGAGGGCATGGAGTGTCCCCCTCTGGAGACATCCCAAACCCACCTGGATGTGTTCTGTGTCACCTGCTCCAGGTGACCCTGCCTTGGCAGGGGATTTGACAAAATGATCTCCAGAGGTTCCTTACAACCCTAACTCTTCTGTGATTCTGTGAAATTATGGAGATTTGGGGGATTTAAATGACAAAATAAGATTCTTACTTTTAAGAGCGAAAGGCTTCACAGATAGGAGGGTAGTATAAAAATAGAAACTTGCAAGAAAAGAGAACAAAAAGATGTGGTTCTGCTCTGAAAAGCAATACTGTGAATAGCATTGTACGGACAGACAAAAGATCTTCTTGTGTTTTGTTAAGTCCTGGATTAAATTTCCTCTGATTTTTATAAAAGATTTTTATTTTTCCTACTCCTAATAGTGCTTGACCATTAATAATTATTCTTCAGTTTTAACTGAAGACTCAACTTATGAAGGCTGGAAAGAGCTTGAAAACTGAAGTCAGTGACATTACTCTTATGATTAAAATTAAGCGTGGGTTTAAAAGCTGTAATAGGTCATGGTCACATAAAACAGTTCAGTAGAGGATGTTCAGATAAAACAGTGTGAGCTCACTCTCCCTTCTGCTCACTCTTGCATTGCAGAGGAGATGTGTAGAAATCTGCCACACTTTGAGTCCATAGAAGAAACAAAATTTCCGACGTGAGCACCTGGATGTGTTGAGGAGCATGAAACTTTGCAGGATATGTGGCCATGGTTGTCTGCTGCTGTGCATTTGATTTTAGTCTGTAAGGCCTGTAATGATTGATAAAATGAACTGAATTAGGCCTGCCTTTCCCAGCAGCATAATGTAGTACAGGTATTTGCGTTTTACTGGTGGCAGAGATGCAGATCATGGTGCCACTAAGCAGTTGCTAATGTTGTCGTAGGATCAGGCAGGGAAGTTTGTAGGTTCTAGGCCTATGCTGTGGAAAAAGGTATTTTCATGTAACTTAGAGCACACTTTACTCCAGAAGTCAGTTATTTTAATTTCTAAACAACTTTGCATTGATATCTTTTAAATACATGTCATCTGGAGCTTTTCAGCATGACTAGTGATTCTGCTGACTTGAAATTTAACTGTTTGCTTCTCTGCAGTATGTTTCTTTTCCTAAGGAGAAAGATAATTTCAATGATTTATGAACTCAAATGTGAGATCTTTAAATAGGCAGGAAAATTGAAAAGTCAGAGTATCTGCAGATGTGTTTTCTGTCAGTAACTGGCAGAAAGCTGCTTGGAGGAGGGGAGGAGGCTGAGTAGCAGTGGAGGTCCAGAAAATGTGTGACAAGAAACACAGCAGAATTTACATACCTGTCATTCAGAAACCTTATAATTCCACCAAATTTGGGCATGAAATCAAATTCAATGGCTAAGTTTGCCTACGTGTTTCTTATATTAAAAGGAGAGTGAGTAAGATGTTTTGGTAAGGCTTTCCTAACTCAAGTTAGGCAAAATCAGTTTTATCATTTTTAGAAGTGAGGCTCCCCTGCATGAAAAAGAGATGTCAGCAAATTGTATTTGAACCAAAGGGTGAGATTAGTCACTGTTATTTCTACAGCATTGTTTATGTAAGAGTGTACATACATTTATGTAGCATATCTGTTGCAGATGTGTTCTGGACGCTCCAGATGCTTTTCCCAAGGGCGCTGTTTGGAGCATAAGGAAATTTGAACGTAAACTGGAGACACAGAGATAGTGAAAAATTGCAGCTCTGTACAATCCAGGTCAGTAGCTGCTTGTCTGCGGCATCATTTTGTAAAGCAGTTACTATTACTACCAGAATAAATCAGAATTTTCATTGAAGTTTACATTCCTCGCACAGTCTTTACAAATTTCACTCACATCAACAAGCAAACTTCTCCATCCAAAGTCAGAATTACATCATCACAACACCACAACACAGAGGCCACTTACCCCAGCTTGTACTTTCACCACCATTACAACTTAATTGTAAAAACTACAATAATTTCCTGGTTGCAAACAACATTTACCTTGAACTTTTTTTTTTTTTTTT
>VZRL01006996.1:743666-851823 GCA_013397895.1 Origma solitaria | reverse complement strand
AAAACTTTTTCCTTAACTTTTTTTTTTTTTTTTTTTTTTTTTTTTTTAATTTCATTCAGTGCTCTGCAGTGTCATGAAATGACAACAGCAGCTTTGAAGCAGCATCAGGGCAGCCATATGTCGTAACCAGCTTGTCTGACCTACCACCTAGGAAAAGTGAGGGCAGAGACAATTGTTTTCTGTTTGACTCAGGCTTTTGGTTTAGGGTGACTTCACCCGGGCGCTGGCCATGGTGCTGAGCCCTGGCAGCCCGGGCAGGACCCTGGAGGGTTTTCTGGAGCAAAAGAAAAGTCACAGACGTCGCTAGAGGGGGAAGAAGAAAGGGACTGGTGTTTCCAGCAGAGAAACTGAGAAAATAAAGATTCCAGTGTGTTTTATTTTTCGTGTAAGTAAGGATGGCACTGCTGTGCCGAAGAGTTTAGGAAACTGTAAAAACTTTGTCATGCTTTTTATGTAAATGGCTTTAATTGATTTTGAACATTCTTTTGATCAGACTCATTGCAGAATTGTTGCTATAATCATTTCAGCTATGAGCTGTGTGGCTAGTTGTGGAAAAAAGTTGATTGGAATTGGAGGTCATAAGAAGTAGGAGCAAATGAGAAAGTGCCATTTCTGATCTTGTTCTTACTTTTAAGTGAAAGAACAATTTTTCTACCATTTGCCCAAGTTAAATAGAGTTAAATGTCTTACCTAAGCCATTTTCCCCCTGTAAACCTAGAAACATTTGAAATCCTATATGCTGACCTGCTCTGTTTGTAAATCACGGGCTGTTTTCTTTATTCCTTTTCAACATTAGTGGCAATTATGCCAATGATAAACAATCCTTTTTTCCTGCAAGAGAAGAGAATTTATTTCTCCTGGTGTCTTTGCCCTTCCAGCCTGAGAAAATGGATTTTAATAGTTGAGTTTCTGTATGGTGTGCTACATTTTCAGAAGTCTCATCATGTTGCATCTGAACATGCTTGATGGAAAAGACAAGTTTGAATATTTTGGAAGAACTTCCTCTAGCAGTCTGTCTGCATTTGCCAAGGCTGCACCTAATTTCTGACATATTAGCAAGTTGGTAGTCAACACTATTTTTTTGATAGCCACCTTCGCAACCATACTTGGTGGAAATCTTTATCCTTTTAAGGTACTTTATCCTTTTAAGCTCCATTTTTTATGCTAGAAGATGCGCATAATTAAGGCATTCTGCTCATCTTACTTTACTTTTGGTAATGTAGCTATTAATAAATATCTCCTTTATGAAGTCAGAACACAATTTATTTCAACGAACCACAATGAACTACTCATTTTCTTTGGCTGAAGTTTTGACAGGCAGAAAAATCTTCATGATGCTGTCAAAAGGAAAATCAGTTGCAGAAAGCTGATTGTTTTGTTTAACTTTCTGTGCTATTGGGTTTTATTTTTGGTTCTGTTTAGCACAGTCTCAAACCTGAAAGAGTCCTTCGGCCTTCTAATGTCACCTCATAACAAATCTCTGAGTTTAAGTGTTGTGAAGGCCTGCAGACTTTGAGTAGTGTGCTTTAGGCAGTCTTTGTCTTGTGTCAGGGGAATTCTCATATTCCCAAAATCCAGTTGATAATGTGTATTTCTGTAAGATGCTGACTGTCACCAGTTCAAGTCATCGCTGCGTAAACAGTTCACCAACTTCTCCAGTGTTTGAAATGTGGGAATCACAGGTAATAAGACCAAATTTTTTCCTCCTAGCTTTCACTAAATGATGTGTTTGAGTCCTTGATGAGTTTAAATAAATGCAGAGCAAAGCATGGGAAAGCAGCATAAGAAACTATTTAATTAAAAAGTAGCTTACTATTTTACATGTATACTTATCTATCTCAATATACTATTTTGATGAAAACTCAGTTTATTGAGTTTTTTCAATTATTTCTATTGGAAAGATTTCCAAAATACCACATTCTTCTTCACTGAGAATTATTTTGCATTTGCACTTGCAACAGAACACACAAATGTACAAATTGAGTAGTTTTGCTTTGTATAGATGTAGTAGACAAACAATATATAACTACCTAGAAAAGATGCAGGTGCTTGTGGTATAAATAATGCTAGTTTTTCTAGCATACCTTATGTGGATGCTAAAAATAATTAGTAATTTTAGTAACATTTCTAGGTTTACCCATTATTCCTCTCCTGATCACATTAGGTGTGTATTCTACGTGAGTTTTAAACTCTTCTGAAGGCGGGGGTTAATTTTGTTTTGTATTTTTTTTGTTTTGTTTCTTCATGTATGAATTTCTGTCTAGTTACACAATTTTATCTTCTTTTGACAATTTTCTTTGAACTTTACAATGTAGTTTTGTCTTTGTCATTTCTGCGCAGAATGTTGTTTTAATGGTTAAAGCAGAAGATCAAATAGGTGGTCATGTTACCCTTCCTTTTTTTCCTTCTTTTGCTAGCTTGCTTTTACTTTTAAGAATCTTTGTTGCTTAGTCATAGCTAGAAGTCTGTCAGCTTCTTCCTCTTCTGATTGCCTTGTGATACCAGACCTCTTGTTTGGCATCTAATCAGTTGCCCTGGTGGCTTTTTATCCAAAAGGAAATGACAGAAGTTTCAAATATGATGTCAAAGGGAGAACTGGATCAACCATCCCCGAAGTTCATTTAAAAATTGCAGCTTTTAGTGTGCTTAGGCCAAGAAATCTGAAAAGGGGGATGCCAACAGAGAACCAGAGTTCCAGATTGGTTTCTTTCTTCCTTCTAACTTCACACACCATCTTGCGTCTTAAATCCAAGGTCAGCTTGAGTGGGCTTGAGGCGAGGGACAAATTTTTCACATGTTTTTCTTCATGTTGAGTGAACTGTAACAGGGCGCTCTCACACAAATGGTAGCTGTGTGAGAATGGCTTCGGAGCTCTTTGTCCCCTGGAGTTCCCTACCTCTCCTCATTATCACTCAGAGCTAACATTTTCAGGGCACTCCTGGAATAAAATCTGCTGTCTTTGGTGCTTGCCTGATTTCAAATTTTGTTAATATCCAAATGATGAGTTTCATCTGGCAGCAGAAAAGTCAGTCACTGTTTCCAGATCAAATATACTGGGCACTGCCAGGCTAAAAGCACCTTCTCTTCAGAAATACAGTTTTGTATATTGAACTAAGTCTCATTTTGCCTTTTCCTACCAGAAAAAATGGGAAAATTATCCTGGAGGTGTGAAATCCTGCAAGTATCCATAGAATAAAGACTAAATGCTTCTTTCTTTTGCATATGCAGAGAGAAAAATCGTGGAGTGTTGACAGAGAAATTTAATCTTCAGAGTTGTTTATGTCATTTTAAAATGGTTATTTACAGCATTTATGTGTCAGAAGCTTTGTGATCTGAATATGTGCATTGTGAACTGAGCAGCTACTTTCATTGACAAGCTGGGGCAGCTGACGGGAGGGGAAATGAACTTCATTGTTACCACTGTAATTTGCATTTGCTCCATTAATTCTGTGGGGAATATGTGTCTATGCCTATGTGGGACTTAATGTGTGACTGAAATTGAGGTAACTCCTGCTTTTTTCAAGTATGGTTCGTATCTGAAAGATCTTGTGTTTGCTTCTTCCCTAAATGTTTATTTTATTCATTCACACTGATGACTTGCTGTGTCAGTTTCACTTAACACCCATCTCTGCATTCAAATAGTTTTCATACTCTCCATTTTAGGATATATATCTTTTCTTCTAATCTCTCTTCTGAGCCTTGTCAGCTGCAAGGTTGATGTGACTACTTCTGATGCCAGCACTTTTGTATTTGCATAAGCCTAAAAGAAAATTTAAGGCATGTTACTGCTTTGTATTAAAAGCCAAAGTACATCCAACTTGTTTATTTCCTCAGTGGTTTTAGTTGTCGTTGTTCATTACTATCTCTGTGTATCCACAGCTATAATAGGTGAATGAGAAATTAAGCAATCAAATACCAACTATTTTCCTTCTCAGACATTCTCACTGGATCAAATAGTGTTGAGAGAAAGTTAAGTTACACCACATCCTAGTGGTGGGAGGTGCCATACCCTTGCTATTCTCATTTTTGTGGCTACCTGGCAACATTCTTTTAATAAAAATCACATTTAAACGAAAAATAAATTTGCTTTTTGAGTTGTTTTTTTTTTTATTTATTTTTAAACTATGATGATTTTGCAGACTTTTGCCTTTTGCTGATTTTTTTTCATGGCAGTTTAGATCCTTGCAAAATATTGCTGTTCAGAGCTTTTGAACTTGCAGAATGTGATAATTAACCCCGTGGCTCCCTGTATTGTCTTGATTTCTTCTGCATAGAACTATCAAGTTTATCTACGGATACATCTCTTCTTTTTTTAAATTGAAATTATGTGATCTGATGCAGTGCAGGTTGATGGTAAACTTAACTATACAATGATTTAGTAACATTTTAATCCTGACCGGGACCATGTTTTCTGTGCCTTGCATGGTTCCTAAGCTGAATCTGTCTGATTGCCAAAATATGTACTAACTTTCTGTACACTTTGTTGCATGTCATCACATGAGAAAATAACAGAAAAAAAAGTGCATTTTCAGAGCTGGAACTTTAAAACTACATGGGTGATATGTACCTGTGGAATACTGATGTGCAAAGAACAGAAAAGCATCTAGTGTCTCAAAAAATCAGTTACTCTATTTTTCCCATGTACTGCCATGAGAGACTGATGTTCAGTCTCCTATTGTCCATGTTTCCCTAATGCAGCCCAAGATGCCTGGTCCTCCATTCTAACAACCCTCATCTCCAAAGCCTTGTTAGGTTTTGCATCTCCTCAGGAAGGATTATTAATATTGCTTTGGGGTTGTTTGTCTTTATTACATCTATTTCTCACTTGTATTGGAAACAGTTCCGCTGCAGTTCGACTAATCTACTGAACTCTTGGCAGAATCCTTTGCCTAGTCCTGTGTAATAGCAGTTAGTTTTCTTGGACAAGAAAATTGTCCAAGGATGAGAGATTGTCACATCTGAGCAATTAAACCTTGTAGAAATATACTCTTCTAGCAATTAAAAATTTTAATTAAAAATGTAAAGTTTTGCTTGACTGATAAATGACGAAACAGCAAACCAGCATATTTAAAACAGTCCATACCTCTATGGCAGAAAAGTGAGGTCAAATATTATTAATCGTTAGTTCTAGTGATTCACGGAACAAGTTTATAACTTGTTTGTGGGATACATTATGGCAAGAAAATATGATTGTTGCTGTGTGTTTGGTTTCAGATGGTTGTGCTGCACATATTTGTAAATTCAAGGAGATGGTTTACCCAAACAAAAGCCTGGTGTAACCACAGCTTTCCCTTAGTGGTGCACATGATGTGTTGCATACTGAAAAACTCATTGGAGATAAAGAAGGAATTTTATTGGATGACTGAAACTGAAAGGAGAGGCCACGTGGGGAAATGGAGAAACAACCCTACCAATTAGCAAAACAATAACAAGTAGGCATTGAAGCTGGTTCTGTCTTTTACTGCTAGGGTTTATTAATGGGAATATAGGAATTTTGCTTCATTGAATCTACTCTTCAATGTTTGTTTCAAAATAGGATGTGACATGCCACTACAATTTCACAGTGCCTCATAACAGTGAATTCAATATTGTTCTCAGCCAATAGCATTTTATCACCCCCAAATCAAAATTTTTTCTCTTCACAACACACTTTGAAGAACTGAGCAGAATTCTGTTGGATGTTCATGGTTTCCAATTGTAGTACTGCCTGTGAAATGTAGCGAGATAGTTTGGATGGTGCTGGATGCTTGTGGGACTCAGTATCTGAACAGATTTATATTTTACATAAACATGAAGTCAGAATTTACATCTGAGCATGTCTGTATTGTGGTCTGTTTGCAAACTCTGGTAGCATCCAAGATGACTGTACAGCGCTTAGGTATGTGTGAGAAATATATGCTGAAATTCCTTTTAGTGATGAGAGACTCACTGTGGTTTCAGGGTCAGCAAAGTGTCAATGTCCTGTTCAAGTCTAACCACCTGTGTTGGATAGGTCGTGCAGTTTCACCAAGGCTTTTGTTTGCTTAATGCAATAATGTGCAGGAACTATGCAGTGTATCCCAGAAAAGTATAAATGAAATATTCTTCAACGAAAATTAAATGGAGCAGAGGAGAAGGACTTCTTTGAACTAGAATGAGAACTGTTACATCAAGATAGATTTTAAACAAATGAGCTTCATGCTCGGATGGGAGTGTTGTGCCTTTGTGGGTGTAACTATTTCTGTGGCTTTTGCTTTACACTGCTGTGTACAGCACAAGCCCAAGGACATTAACGCTGCACTAAGCACTGTGTGACAGGAGAGATGGGCTCCCTGTCCCCGGCACAGGCAGGACCCCCAGGAACACAGATCAAGCTGGCACAGTGCGGGTGGGTTTAGGCCATGAGCTCTGAAGACAGAAAGTCAGCTGACATATCCCAAATGTGTCTCAAAGAAAGAAAAATATCAACAACAAAACCAGTGCCACCAAAAAAAGACCAACCAACCAAAGCCAGTCGTAGCCTGTGTATTCCACTCCAGAAGTTCTGTGTTTCTGCTGGTCAGCAATAGCTCTGCTCCTTTGCCTTCCTGCTGCGCTGCTGCTCTTTCTGGCTTTGGTGCTTTCTAAGGGCACCAGCACGGAGCAGGCAAGTTGAAAAGGGAGGGTGGCTTGCTGCTTGTGAGAGACGGGAGGCAGCAGGCACAGAAAGGCCACTAAGGGGGGACGCAGCGGGAAGGATTTTGTGAAGCAGATCAGCGTTACAAGACAGGAAGAACAGAATGAACAGAATCAAATGCCTCTCACGGTAAAGCTGTGGCCTGTGTGTGTTTCACTTGGTAGGTTTTGTTTTTCCTTAGTTGCAGCGGTGCATTGTGAGCACTGCCTTGGCTGAGCTCCTCTGCCTTGGAGCTGCTGCGGGAGAAGATGCAGCAAGGAACCAGGGCTGACTCGCAGCCACTTTTGGCACCTCCTGTGGTGGTTCCTTTGGCCAAGGACACGGTTAGCCTCCAGGGCAGAGGACCTCTGGCATGACCTTCAGCAGCTTGGGTTCAGAGTTCCAGGAAAGTCTCTTGCAAAGCCTTCTTGCAGCTCCATCTTCAGAGGCGTTAATGGCAGCAGGGACTCTCATTTTTGGAGCTATGAAAGTGAACAAGTCAGAGCTTACAGTTCGCAGCTTTGACTGACTTCCCCACATTCCCTGCTGAAAGCATTTGTGTAGCTGGGAATTTGGCAGGGTCACATTTTCTGCAGATCTTTCTGTAACTTCAAGATAGAAGTTTGGACTTCCATAACTAAATGAAGCCCCCAGTGCTTCCTACATCAAATGGAAAGTCTTTCCTTCAAACCTGAAGCTCAGTCTTTTCTGCATCAGCTGTCACCTGGAGCAATAAACTATATTAAAAAAAAATGTTGTAGGAAGGAACAAGCCTTATAATCTCAGTCCAGCACTCTGTCTTACAGCATTACATAATTTCTGCATCTCATAACTCCCCCTTTTTTGTTTTTGCAGCCTTCATTATGTGAGACTTCTCATGTTAGTCATTTTATGTTATAAAATGATTGCAGCATTTCATACCATTTGTTACTCCTGGAAGCTTGATCAAGACCTGATTTCTCTTGTGGCTGAATCTGCCTGATGAGGTGAGCTGAGCTTGGCTGAGCAGCACATACCCATCAAGGTGCTTTATCACCCTGCCTGCTCAATTAATTAAAACACAGTGAAAAGGTTTCGGTCAGGATAGGGAGATCACTTCCCAATTACCATCATAGGCAAATCAAGCTCATCTTCGGGAAATTGATTTTAATTAATGAGAATTAATATCAGACTAGGAGAGGGAGAAACGAGAACAAATCTAAAACCACTTACCCCTGGTCTTACAAGGCTCAGCTCGAGGGGTTGCAGTCAATTCATAGCACTTCGTCCCTGCTTCTTCTTTCTGATGCTCTTCCCCTGCTCTGACGTGGGGTCCATCCCACAGGAGTCTGTCCTTCCCAGCCTTCTCCAACGTGGGTTATTCCCTCGGACTGCAGCTCTTCACTAACTGCTCCAGTGTTGGTGCCTTTCCATGGGGTGCAGTCTCTCAGGAAAAGGATGTTTAAAATAGATTCTGGGCAGGTGTTTCCTCCTGTGAGACAAAATTAAGAAAAAATATAAAGAAAGTCTTAAGCGAAATAGAAGCAACCGAACAAGAACATGACTATGTCTCAGTTGCTTCTGTTTTGTTGCTGAAAAAACACAAGTTGCTTGGAGAAATGTTTTGAATTTCAAAAATACAAAAATGTAGACACCGAGGTCTGTTTAGCATTCCCATAAAAATCTTGGAACTTTATGTTTGAAATATGTGTTGATAAACTCCTTTTGATGATATACATACAATTAAATCGTATGCAAATAATTTGAGTCAAACTTTGAGGTGTTGAGAGTAAATGGTCATTATGCAAACAGTGCAAAAAATTGGTAAAAAAAGAGCTGTTACTGGAATGACCAAGCCTAACATAATCGAAGTTGTGCTGTGTTTCCAGCAACTGAAAGTTACTGCAAGGCACAGACCTTAGGCAACAATAGAAGTCTATTTCTTCTTTGTTAGATAGCACTATTTAAAGGGAGAGAGCCTGAAAATAAATGACTGCTTCCTACCAATGCTGAGAAATTTAATTTTCTTTGTTATTGACCTAGAAAAAAGCTTTGAGAATTGCAGCATATATAAAAAAAAAACAAGTATTTGGCCTTTGCCTGAAAACACAGCAGAACTCAGGCACACCTGATGAGCTGCTGCACAGTTAGAATCTTGTGCCAATTATAAGAAATGCAAGCAACCTAAGTAAGGATTCAGTCTACTATTTTACGAATTTATGATGTTTGAAGCAAAGTTAATGTTTCATATAAGTCACTGAATTAAAGGATTAACTCACCCTTTGTTTCTTGACTGCTTGATGACATGAACAAGAAATTGTCATAATAAATTAAATACAGTTCAGTGAAGGATGAGAGAACCTCAGATATGTTTTTTTTAAAAAAAGAAAACTGTTATGTATTGTCCTGGAATGTATAAGCTGCATAGAAAGGGCATTCATTTTTGTTACCCTTTAACATGATTAAAATAAAGTTATTTATTTTGGAGTTTCAGAGTCCTTGTGACTGAAGAATGATCAGAAACATATGCTGGGATTTAATGTATAAATGCAGAGCCAAGTGTTGGATTCTCATTTTTCTTCTCTCAGCCTGCACAATGGAGAGAAAAATGGAAAATGTATGCCACATCTCATAAACTCATTAATTTATTTCTTACCATTTCAGATACATTTTCCAATTGTTTTGCAATTTCTTGACTGAAGCAGAGATGTGGTGTGAGGTTGGGGAGTTCATCCATCCAGATTTTTGTGGTGTTCTGCCAACATGCACAAGTTATGTTCCTGTTGGAATTTTCACCTAAACCCCATATCTGTCTGCGTGAGACATGCACAGAATTTAGAACGTGGCAGATAAAAGGTTGCAGAGTCTAATCAGTCACCTAATTAGTGGTGAGCAACATTAATCTAAAATGTGCTTTCTGATGATCTGGTTCACTTCTGCTCTCAAATGTAGAGTGTGGTTATAAAAGAAACTTTCTGAAATGGTAGCTGCTGTAATTCACTCTGACAGCTAACCTCTTCAGTCCTGATGATTTACTGTGGGCAGAAACGTGCATTGCCATGGTTATCTTGAGGAATTTGGTAGGAAGCAAAAATGTGCCCTGTACCAAATTCTTCTCTGCAGCCTTTTTCACACATCAATTTAATAACAAAAGCCTGTTAAAAGAATATTTGTACCTAAGAAAAAGTGGTTTAGAAAAGAGAATGTTGCTAAAAATACAGTGCTTTTCCTCTTCAAGTGGTATGTGGATAGAACTGAGGAGTTGATTTAAGTCTATGAATTCAGTTACAGAAAAGAATTAAGTGGCTGGCAATAGCAGAGTATAAAACCCCAAGTAACAGTGGTAGCATGGATTAGTTGATTCATACATACCTGGTGAAATGATGTGTCAACGGAAAGCATTTAAAAATATTCTGGTATTTTTGTCCATGTCTAGCTTGGGGAGAAGCATATGTTGCTCAAGTAGAAAGAGTTTTGTCTTGAAACATTTGTGGGATAACTGGAATGAAAAAAAAGGAAAGTAGATTTGAGAAAAGAAAGTTGGGTCATACTCCTTTCCCAGAAAGGTGTTGTTCTTGGATCACAAGGGTAGGGGAAAACAATACAAATAGATGTAATTTTTCTATAAAGACCATGCTTGTCATCACACTGCATCAATGAAGCAACTGGAAAGAGAAAATACAAATGTTTTGTCTGCTTGTGGTTCTCTACTTACACACACCTTTTTTTTTTTTTTTTTAGTATATTTTAAAAGTATTTTTTACATTGCTTGTCTGGAATGTCTGGGGCTTTTCCTTCCTTTTTTAAAAGTACACTTTTTTCATGTCAGTGTTAGGTGCAGATGCTGGCTTTTGGAAATCAGCTATGGCACTCTTGCTGCAGCCACTGGTCTCTTACATAGTGAGCTTCCTGAAATGACAGCCTTAAAAAAAGCAAGTACATTTACTGGAAGGTTACAATTTTACATAACCCACAGAGTAGAAGGGGTGAACAAACTGGCATGGGTAGCTCTTTTCAAATCCAGTGGTAGAAGGAGGTACAGGGCACTTTTCCTGTCACTGAGCTCTGGCTAAGCTATTCTTAGCACTGTTCAAGAACTGCTTGTTGGTTTGTTTTTCTTTAAAGTAATAAGATTTGAAGAGTGTATGGCTTTTTTGCTAGGTGTTGCCTGTATAGCCCCTGCCGCGTGCACCCAGGATTTGCCTAGGGCATTAGATCCTCCTCACTTTTCATCGTGCCATGAGTGATTGATGCTGCTGTAAGATGTATTTTTTGATTACCATGGCAGAAAAACTGTAGCTGATCAATAATAGCAATAGGAGAAGCAGTTACATACTTATTTAAATGGTGTGATGCAAGAGCGCTTAAAACTACACATTATATGGTTCACTTAAATAACCTCACATTTGCAGAATGGCAGTAGGCAGGTAAAGACTCCGCAAGAAGGCAAAGTGCGCCTACTAAATCTATTGTAACAGTAAAAGATCAAGAAAAAATTGTTTCTTTTTTCCTTACATTTTTGCACAGCAGCACAAGGGAATTTCTGTGCTTTTACAAGAGAGGATGGGTTTGAGGGGGAAAATTATAGGCAGCCTATTAAAGGTGGATTTATATGGTTACTTTATGCATTCTTCTTTGAAAACTGTGGGTTTTTTCAGCTAAGAGAATGAGTTTACTTTTATATGAAGAACAGACATTCTTTAAGGACGGTAATTTTTCAGGGTTGAAATTTGAACATTACAAATTAATCTCAGTTACATCTGTCAGTTGTGCAAGGTGTGTACAAATGGCACAGGCCTGTTTAGACCATGTGTCAGTGAAGGCATGAGCTATGTTCACCTGCTTGATTCTGCAGCTTGATGCAGGTTGCCACAGTTAACATATTTTGTGTGGATTTTCCCCCCTCAATTCCTGAATGTATAACATTTGAATTGGCATCAGGTGTAGCAGATCTACAGCACTATTTTTCATACCAGTTTTGATGCTGCATTGAGCCTTAAAAAATTGTCATCACATTTAGTTATGTTCTGCAAGTGTTGCATCTTCTCTAAGATACTAATGCTTAAATTAAATATAAAAAAGAAAAATTAAAGATCTAAGATATTACGTATTTTTCGCTCCATCTTATGCTTTTCTGTACTATTACTCATTATCTAAGCTTGAAAAGCAACACAGTTGCTCTCCTCAAGCTTGCAGTTTCTCTCTTACTCTTATTCTCTGCTGTGGTTTTTTTTTTGTCACTGCATGCGCTGTGTCCCCAAACTCTGAAACCATGAGCCTACGTGCTTATTTTCTATTTGCTGCTGCTTCTATTCTGAATTCCTTTTTCTCACTTCCTCTTACTATGCAGCTCTTCGTTTGGCGTGTCTCCTGACCCACTCTGCACACTCCCACCACCTCCTCCTCTCACCGCCTCATCTTCGTATGCCTGTCTTCTCACTTGAGCATCCGTCCCTCCTCAGCCTCCCTCAGTGTCTCGCCATCTCTGCCTGTCTCATCTCCAGATATCTAGATAAATATAGATGCATGTGTGCACGTCCTTCTCCAATTCTTCCTCTGAGATGGCTTCTCTTCCTTTTTTTCCCCCCAAAGGTTTGTCTTCCCAGTGCTGTTTCTTCTTCTTTAGGTGGTGGTGTGCTGTGGGGAGCTCTGTGCACACCCCATGCCGCGGTGTGGCTCTTTCTCAGAGTGGTTTCATCACACGTGTTGTTCTGCCCTGGTTTGGGTGGGATGTGGGGAGGCAGAGGATAGAGAGATCCACGGAGCTTTTGGTTTTGGCTGCGTCAAGAGACTATCAAGTGCTGTTTGCTGATCAAGGCTTGGAAGGGCTCTGGGTCGTGAGAGATGGTTTTGCTGCTCTTGAGAGCCTTGAGAAGAGGTTGCCATGACCTTCATTCAAAAACTCATTGCTTCATGGGCTGCTGTACTTGGAAAGCGTGGGAACAATTTCCCCTATCAACGACAGCTACTTTTATAGGTACCTATATAAAGCTTCCTCGGTGATCAGAGTGAAAACCCTTGCAGGTCATGTTATACCTGACTGTTCAAAATGTCCATCTTCCAGAATTGCCAATTTCTCTCTGTTATCTGCAAAGGGAATTCAGATAATTATCACGGAGGTACACACTGACATTTGGTTTAGATGCGTTTTGCTCACTGCTTCTCTGCAGATGGAAAGAATAAAACTGTATTGAGTCAGGCAAGTAATTTGATGGTTCAGAAAAGGTATTCAGCACTCCCTATAGCATCACAAACCGTCAGACAAATGGAGAAGTCAAAGCAGAGCAAGGTGTTCCAATGAGACATCAGATGAGTCTGCTTACTAGGAAGGGTTACTCAGAGTCCTGTGTTTTAAGAAAAACTGATGTAAATACTGTGCAGAGTTAAAATTAGCCAGAGGAGTTTAATACTTGATGTCTCAGGTCCTGGTCTTAACCTCGGAATATCACATCTTTCTAAATTCCCTTGAACTGACATTGGGTATTTTTTTTGCACTTTCTCTTTCCTCTCCAAAAAGAAATAATTCCTTGGTTACACCTGAGAATGCCTAAGGGAACAGAATTTGTCTGAAAAGAGCCAAGCTTGGTTTGAGGCTATTCTGTTGATGCCTGTGGAGGTTTTAACTGTTCTGTCGGAATACATTGTGGTGGTTGCTGACATCTTATGTGCTCTGGCCAAATTCTTCCTGATTTTATAACCTCTTCAATCATTTTAATTCAACAATAAGATGAAGAATTGGTTCATTCTAAGATTAATATATGCTAGAGAAGTAAAGGGTTTAAAAAATCAGAAGAATAACCAATTTTGAAAGTGTTGCCATTTGCTAAACATGTTCTAGTGCTCAGTGAAATAGTCTTTACGAGGAAATCTTAGGCATTTTCACCATGTGATGTTGTAGTATCTGAAGACAGAATTAAAAGATGTCTGCTTTTTCCACAATTTCAGTATATTTAATAACATATTACCTCTTCATGCAAAGTTTGCCCTTTTAGAGTGTTGTGGCTAAAATAATATTACACCTTTTACAACTGCTATATGGAGTATTATGTGAAAATGACTTGAAATAAATAAAAGGTCTTTTTTTCCTTTTTTTTTAAAACTCATGCATGAATTTACAAAATGGAACCAGGGCAGCAATTTTCATTATAGTGTTGTGTAGCCCTGCTACAGTGTTTGAGTAAATGGGAGTAATTTCACATTACAGCTGTGTACTGCCCATTTCTAGTACTGCATAGTACAAAAATTAGCCTCACATGTTCATTATTAATAGGCCTTACAAAATGAAGTTTTTGAGGATAAATTTAAAATAAACCCCAACACCAAAAACAAATGTTCAAAAGCACCCCCAAACCAGGAAGCACTGGGAGCAGACCATGCTTCTCACATGAACTCTCCCCTCTCTTCAGGTGATGCCTCTCAGGGCAGAACTTCTGTCTCAGACTAATGGGATGCATCTTTCTGATCAGCAACTAATGAAATTAAAAAGCCAGGCTTCCTTTTTTTCTTTTAGTAATGTCCTCATTTCTTTTACTTTAGTAGAGGCAAGGGTCTTTCATTTATCACAGTCAGTGTTTTTTAGTATTGAACAATCTACAGTGCTATAAACTAGGCAGCAAAATAATTATCCATAAATCTCTTTTTATGGGCAATTACTGTTAACTCTTTGCAAATTAAATCCACTCTGAAGGACAAACTATGAAGCTCTGGCTCTCCACCATTGCAGCTAATAGGAGTAGATTAGAAACTTCAGAAAATAATTTCATATCTTTAAATTCTAGTCAGGGTGATTATTTGCAAAAACTGTGAGAAAACAAGCTACTTCTTCATTTTGTTAGCAATACTGGCACTAGACCTTCCTGATAACTAGAAAAAGTGTTGAATGTAGTGCTCCTCCATTAGGAACAAAATGTGGTGTGCTTACAAAATTTCATAGGCCCATTGGTGAGGGAAGGGGAATGAAAATGGAACCAGGGTGGTTAGCTGTGTGCAATACTAAATGGGAAGTCTGCTGACTTTTTCTAAACTCTTCCACAACTATGTTGAGCAGTAAGTTAGCAACAGTAAGCTAAGCCCATTTGTTGAGACATTTGAAATAAGAGTCTTTTCCAACCATAGTTTGCTTTACAAAATAAATCAGGGGAAAAAATTAGAATGATGAAGTCTTCTCTGTCATCTTCTACTAAGTCTGTGCTATTTTACAGAAATCAACAAGTGACCCTGGAAATCTCATAACTGGGAATTACTTTTGCTGCCTGTGAATGAGTACATTTAAGTAACACATGTATTAGGCCATGGTGTACTAATCCAGAATAAGTTCTGTAATTACTTTAACCTGCAACTGCGTATAAAATATATAATTATATAATCACAGTCTGAAGTACATGATTTGGACCTCATTAAGTTCCTGAACAGCTTTAACAGTTTTATCAATGACTGATTATTCTTACCATTTACCGTCATGGTGGTACAGCAAATATATCTTTGTTGGGATTTGAATGGTTGGGATTTCCTCTGTATAGATTTTAATTTTTCCTGAAGTCACGGAGAAACTCTGTTCATCAGAGGACACTACAGCGTGGCTGTGCCATGTCCTCTGTTCCTGAAGGTGGCCTAGATTTGGCAGTTTATTCCTCCTTTGAATTTCAAGTTCTGGGAAAATACAAGTGAAAGGTGGTGGTGTGACATGGTTGATAATTCCAGAGAAATAATACAATCGATTATAAATTTAATTCAGAGCATTCTTTTATGCATAATGTGGTTTTGGATTTTTTACAGTACTTTAATACTGTGACATTAAAAAATGACCAGAGGTTGAGGAATAATCCATGAAGTGTTGCAATGGAAGATGCTGTCTTCTGTGAAAATAGACATTCTTCATTAGAAGTTCGTGTATGCTTACTAGGAGACAGTAGGCTGCAGTAAATGCCAACATCCAGAAAATCAAGCAGATTTCTAGAAATTGTGGCGATGGAAAAACACTGTCACTAAACAAAGCGAAGGAAAGTTTTTAGATTACTGTCAGAGGGAGGGGGGCGTGAAGTTCAGTGTTTGAAAGTGGAAATGAAACAAGGAAAAAAATGCACTTAGATCAGGAATGTTGCACAGTTCTCTCACCCTCTTGTGGCCCATAATAGCATCTTCGTTGAATGCAGGATTCAAAAATCTCTGGCTAAAAGTCATGAACCTAGATTTTAAAGTGCTACCTTCAGTCCATGTGTGCTGGTGAGATGTTTTACATTCCATGCTGCAGTCAAGAACGGATTCAGCTCCTGGCGGTGTTTGGAGCTCATGGTTTTGGTCTCTGCTCCTGACTGTGCTGCTGTGCAGTGGAGGGGACCCGCCTGCATTCATGGGTAGTGAACCACTGGGTGGGAGCTCCGTGGGTCAGCAGTGGGTTCCTGAGCAAGGAAAATAGGGTGTCCGATCAGCAAAGGAGTATCGTCTGACTTGGTGCAAATAACAGAGTTCATCTTCCCCTGTGGGGCTGGCAAGAGGGATATTTGTAAATGTACATCAGTTTTCCTGCTCATAAACACATCCTAACTCCATCTGTCCTGTTTCCTTCCTTTATTTTGAGAGAAGAGGGAGGATTTGCAGTAAATAATAAGAATGTTGTTTGGAATCATGACATACGGAAGTATTTGCCAAGTGTAACTTCATAATATTTGCCCTGCTCTCCTACCTCTTGAGAGCTATCCTGTGACCACACCTAGGGGCTGTTTCATGGCCCAGATGAATCAACCATAGCAATATGGGTCTTTTGAGTCAGGGTGACCTTTTTAAGAATTTTTTCCTTCTCTCTCTCTCGCCGGAGCTCACCATATGGCCAGGCTATCTCAGCATCTCTGCAGCAACAGCAGCAGCTTCTGATTTCTCTGCCCGTAGCCAGGCCCACCCTGCTGAAAGATTAGCAGGTGGACTATGTCAGAAGTTAGGAATTCTCACTGGAGATGCAGCACATGTATGTTTAAATACCTAGGGTTTACCTATCAAGTAGGCCAATATGCCACTTAAGAACTCTGTCTTAATTTGACTTCCCCAAAGAACAAAAAAGAAAGATTAATCCCACACTTGGAAGTCAGTTTCTCACGTAATAATGTCCGTGATACAAAATGGCACAAATCCTCTGTTTTAAAATGAAGGAGAGTTTTTGCCGTGGGGCAATAAATCAGGAAATGTACTTAGTTTTCTGGTATTGTAGAACACTGCAAAATGACTCCCACACTAAACTTCAGTCTAAGTGAAGATATTTGTAAGGTCTATCATCTTTGCCCTTTAGTAAAATCTAAAAGGTATCTGAAAGACATATCTCATTTCTTTTTAATTCCCCTCTTCAGTTTTTTTGTTATTTAGTTGCGGGGAGGCGTTTGTTGTTTTCTTTCTGTTTGTGGGGGGTTTTTTTCCAAGGCCATAGTAGTTCTATTTTAGAAGAATGATGTTGTCAAAGGAAGGTGTATTTTGCTTTTTACTTTCGCAGCAATGAAGGCAGAAGTTTAAGACTCTTAATTACTCCTCTTCACAGACATTATGCTTCAGTACGCTGCAATTAGGACCAAATCCCACTCCTTTGCTGTTGGCAAATTTGCCCTGTGGATAAATTTTGCATTTATGCAGCTACAGAAAGGCTTACGAAAGACAAGGGACCTAAAATGCGCCCTAATTAGCTAAATGCAGCCGTAAGGGTGAATCCAGGGATGTTGCAGTTAGTGTGTGATAGCAGCATGTTATTCAGGTAACAGGTGTTTTTCCTGGGGGGACTGACAGTGGCTTTGAAGAGCCCTCCTCAGAAATAAGAATACGGAGAAATGAAGCAATTAATTTTAAATATATGACCTGAAGCTTCTAAGTGGCTTGCAATAGATTATATTTAGCTTCATGTGAGAACAAGGGTATATAACAGGAGGAAACATCTTGGTAGCACCTGCTTTGGACTGAATTTATTGCTTATATATCTGAACGATAAAAAGATACAGCTACACAGGTGTTACACAGTTTTTCTATACCCTGGAATGGCAGCTCTGGTTAAGCTGCTCTGAGTGTGCTTTGCTCCTTAGCTGACACTTTTTTATGTTGTGCAGTCATTGTCCACAAATACAACTGCATGACATCACCATGTCCCACTTCTGACCTAAACTATTTTTTAGACCTAGATGAGATGCCCACAGTCGAAAGCCACTCTTCACTCTTCGTGTCCTGCCTCAACTTTCTTCTGTCTTTCAAAGGAGATACAGAGGGTTTCTGTGTCTCAAGCACAAGCAGCAGAGTGGAATTGAGGATGTCTGTCAGCTCTAAAGTGTGCTAAACTTATCCTTCACTGTGAAAATTATGTGCAAGAGTAGTGCTTGTATTGAAAACTTCCCTGTAAGTGTTAGAAAACCGTCTTAGCAGTCCTTCTGATTGTTCTGCTTATTGTTTTTATTTGCATAACGTCATTCTCTAGGGAACAAAAAAAAAGAGCCAACTAGGGGTTTTGTCAGTCTTACTGCTTTCCGTGTGGTAAGCTGTTAGACATAGTCGCTCTTAATCAGTTTTCTTCTTACAGTAGGTGTTTAGCAGGAGAAGAAAGATGAGAGCAGTGGCTTTAAACCCTCATTAGCACCAAAGCATGTGTGTGGTGCATGTTCCAATGTTCTGTGATTAAAATCAACCACATGACTTTGTGTGTATTCCCTCAAACCCTATTGAGATTGTGTTCATTGCTCCTGCTTCCTACAGCTAAACATTTTTTGTGACGGAATTAGTTTGTAGAAATGTGGTATCCATCAGTCTGAACCACATTTTTTATATAACCAGGGAAAATGTAGACCAGTGTCGTCTAAGGCTCTAATATTTCAAATATGAGGTATTTTAGTTTATGTTCCGCCAATTTGATTTACCAATTGACCCTAAACAAGGCTGTGAGAGTTGCTGAAATAGTGCCCAATCTTCTCAAAATGCAAAAGCACTTACAGAAGAGCAATACAGATCACAGGTAATAAGTCACAGAAGTGATGATAGCTCCAGCAGTTGAATGGAAAAAGCAGAAAAGTGCAGGAGGAGAGTGACAGAGAGTGGAGCAGCGCCTCCAGTGTCCCTGAAGCTACAGTCTGCATTGTGCACAAGCTTTTTGGATCCTTGGAAATGCAATCCAAAGTACTCTCTCTAAAGGGCGAGGGCTGTTTTGCCACAGTCATTAGTGTTTTGTCAGCCATAACTACTTGGCTTTATTGTCAAGAGAGGACACAGACCTTAAAGATGCTGTGACCCCTGTCTTGCAACAGTTTCTCAAATTTGTGAGTACATTCAGTGTTTAACACTGAATTCACAAATTGCCATTGCAAACAGATTTGTTGTTATGTCAGTGGGAGGAAAATTTTTTGTTTTCAAAGGTTCAGATGGAAGAATAGGAAAATATTTCTTCTGAATGAAAAGGTGGACAAACTTCTCAGCAATATAGTGAACCTCAAAAATAATTTTTTTTTCAGGGTATATCAAATAATTGGAAGTTATGTTTTATTTTGCCTCCCTTTTTGAAGCCAAAGCTTTAGAGAGCCTGACATTACTAAAATTCTTTATGGAGTTGGTATACGTTAAAAATTTGGGCTATATATTTTTCCAGATAGAAAGATCATTGAATAATTACTTGGACAGCATATGAAAATATTGTTAAAGCATAACTAAACATCTTAGAGGAATGGTGTATTGATCACCATGAGTCTTGTGCATCCTCAGTTAAATCTCCAAAAAAGAATTTTTTTTATTTTGGATAAATTTTGCCAGATCACACTCAAGACAGAAGCAGAGTTTCGACACCTGTAGAGCTAAGTTTGCAGAGTTGGACTTCACATGAGCTCTCATTAAGGGCATCTCCTCTCCAAGCATCCAGAAACAAATTCGTGGGAAGGGGTGGCAGAAGTTCATGATGCCTTTCACAGCTTGGTTCTTATTCAGAGGTGAAGGTTCTGCATGTGATGTGACACCAAAGGGATGTGCAGGGACACAGAGTGGTTTGCAGGGACATAGAGTTCTGTGCATGGAGAAAAGATGATGTGCAGGCACACAAAGGGGTGTTCAGGGACACAGAAGAACCTGCCTGTCTGACAGCAGCCTCATGAAGATCTTTGGAGTTTTCTTTTCCTACAGGAGCATGAACCAGTGTATGTATGGGCATAATTGATCACATATTTTGTTTCAGGGCACTCTCTGAAGGTACACGCAGAACCTTTTTAAAAATACTCTTAAAAAATGTGGGTCTGTAAATGCTATACAGGCTGTGTTGTAAATACTGCCTAACTGCAATTCTATTTTGCATTGCAGTGGGGTTTGGAAATGACAGCCTTCAGGTATGTCATTGGAGTATGTGCTGTGCTTGAAGTTTCAGTGTGATGGGGGGAACATGAAAGAAATAATTTATTTCTAAATCTCTAATACACCGCTGTGCTGAGTTCTTTATGTACAGGAGTACAGACTGGCATAGATTGGATGAGATTCTTTATCACGGATTACAGAGCAGCTCTGACAGCTAAAAAGCCTCAGTCCTTTAAAGGGAAACTGCAGCCTTTCTCTAGCATCACCAATTAAACACTGACTTGATCAGTGGCTGGTATAGAGAACTTAAAGAAGAGATGAAAGATGTTCATGGACTAGAAGTTCTGGAATCTTCTCCTTGAAAACAATAATTTCATAACTAAGAAAAAGAGTTCCCTCATTTCAAGCATTGATTAGTGGTGACACTTCCATGAAAATATAATTCAGCCTACATGCACTTGCTTGCAGATGTGTGTGATTAATTACCAGGATGGTCTGTGATCATGGTTACTGAGAATGGCTTCTGTGACATTCTTAACATCCTGTTGAAGTTTTTGTGGGTTTAACTGCACTAGGAGCTGTCAAATGATAGAATGGTAAAAATTGTAATTTCAGAAAAAGTGGAAAAGGCAACATGGAACAGAATACACAGCAGTAGCTCTGAGAAAGGAGGAAGCTGAAGATGAATCGTTGATTAAATTTACCAAAGAACAAATTTTAAAAATGTGCTGATGGAAGAGGAAAAAGAAGAAAAACTTAAGTTCTTTAATTGTGGGGAATACTAGCAAAGAAAACATTGTGTGGAGAAAGCTGGGGCCTTTGTAAAAGGTTAATAGAATACTAAAGGCCCAATTAGAACAGGTGTGAGAATATTTGAGTCAGAGTGCTGATGTCAGTGGTGACTTGGTGATGTTCATCACAGAGTGCTAAAGAAGGAAAATCCCGGGAGGAATATCATAGTTTTCACCTGCTATCCTCCAGAAGTGACTATGGGCAAGTGAGTATGAGCTCTGTGGATTATTGGATTGAGACACGGGAAGACTGTCTTAGAACAAATGGATTTTTTATATAGTTTATTGCTCCAGGTGACAGCTGATGCAGAAAAGACTGAGCTTCAGGTTTGGAAATTGGTCCTGTATTTGATGTAGGAAGGACTGGGGGCTTCATTTAGTTATGGAAGTCCAAACTTCTATCTTGAAGTTACAGAAAGATCTGCAGAAAATGTGACCCTGCCAAATTCCCAGCTACACAAATGCTTTCAGCAGGGAATGTGGGGAAGTCAGTCAAAGCTGCGAACTGTAAGCTCTGACTTGTTCACTTTCATAGCTCCAAAAATGAGAGTCCCTGCTGCCATTAACGCCTCTGAAGATGGAGCTGCAAGAAGGCTTTGCAAGAGACTTTCCTGGAACTCTGAACCCAAGCTGCTGAAGGTCATGCCAGAGGTCCTCTGCCCTGGAGGCTAACCGTGTCCTTGGCCAAAGGAACCACCACAGGAGGTGCCAAAAGTGGCTGCGAGTCAGCCCTGGTTCCTTGCTGCATCTTCTCCCGCAGCAGCTCCAAGGCAGAGGAGCTCAGCCAAGGCAGTGCTCACAATGCACCGCTGCAACTAAGGAAAAACAAAACCTACCAAGTGAAACACACACAGGCCACAGCTTTACCGTGAGAGGCATTTGATTCTGTTCATTCTGTTCTTCCTGTCTTGTAACGCTGATCTGCTTCACAAAATCCTTCCCGCTGCGTCCCCCCTTAGTGGCCTTTCTGTGCCTGCTGCCTCCCGTCTCTCACAAGCAGCAAGCCACCCTCCCTTTTCAACTTGCCTGCTCCGTGCTGGTGCCCTTAGAAAGCACCAAAGCCAGAAAGAGCAGCAGCGCAGCAGGAAGGCAAAGGAGCAGAGCTATTGCTGACCAGCAGAAACACAGAACTTCTGGAGTGGAATACACAGGCTACGACTGGCTTTGGTTGGTTGGTCTTTTTTTGGTGGCACTGGTTTTGTTGTTGATATTTTTCTTTCTTTGAGACACATTTGGGATATGTCAGCTGACTTTCTGTCTTCAGAGCTCATGGCCTAAACCCACCCGCACTGTGCCAGCTTGATCTGTGTTCCTGGGGGTCCTGCCTGTGCCGGGGACAGGGAGCCCATCTCTCCTGTCACACAGTGCTTAGTGCAGCGTTAATGTCCTTGGGCTTGTGCTGTACACAGCAGTGTAAAGCAAAAGCCATAGAAATAGTTACACCCACAAAGGCACAACACTCCCAGCCATGCGTAAAGATAATATGATTAAAATACATCCTGTATGCGATGTAAGATTTTTCTTTCCAGTTTCCAGTCTGTTATTAATTGGCAATAATTATAATTATTTTCCCCGAGCCAATTCAGGTTTGCCCATGGCAGTAACTGGTAAGTGATGTCTCTGTCCTCATCTCAGCCCACAAGCTTTTCTGTCAAACTTCCTGCCAGCTGCTCCCTGTGCCATCCTGTTGATGGACTGGAAGTGGCAGAGCAGCTTGGAGGGCACCTCACAGCCAAGATCATTGCACTGCAGTCCTGCACGGTGTGCATGTGGCTCTGACAAGGAAGGTGTGGTGATCCCAACTTCCTGCCCACTTTGTCCCTGGCACCAGGGTGGGGAGGGCTCCATGGCGTTTGCAGCAGAGCTGAGCACTGATGCAGCATTGCTCCTGTGTGCATGTGGAAGAAATCC
Organism: Origma solitaria; assembly: GCA_013397895.1. NCBI lineage: Eukaryota > Metazoa > Chordata > Aves > Passeriformes > Acanthizidae > Origma > Origma solitaria. Next base: position 829,221 of record VZRL01006996.1, on the reverse strand, counting down.
CACATTTAGGGAAGCTCTAGACCTATTTAGGTCTTTCCCAGCTACCAGAACTGAAGCTGGAAGGGCTGGTCTTTACAGTTTTGGAAGATAGGACCTGACTTGAAAGCTCTCTTGCACTTGCATTAGGTTGACATTTGGTCAGCTTGGCAGGCTGGCAAAATCTATCATTCTGATATAAATAACCCCCACTGGCAAAACCTGCACCAGAGTATATGCCTTAATGTTGTCGTCTTCATTTTCTCAATAATTCTTTTTCTATTTTATAAGTAGTAACTGTCTCTGTGCTGCAGCTTAATCTTTCTTCTGTAGCTTTGTTAATGCAATAAGATTACAACCAAGTGTTAAGTCTGCAGGTTATTGTTATGATAATGGCAAATTAGGTTTTCTCACTGTTATGAAAACACTAGAAATGACAGATTAAAAGTGCTCTCCATTATGAAAAATCAGCTATTTCAGTTTATCTTTTGAAAATATATGTAAGAATGATAAGAATAAACAAAATATTGTAAAATATGTTAATTTGGGAAGCAGTGGCAAAATATACATTACTCCTAACTCTTTGGCGTTGCCTGGCTTTCAGTCTTATAGCTTATGATTAGAAATGTCTGTCCCACCAGGTTTAAAGAAGAAAATAGCCAGAGCAGCTAAAAAAAGCCCAAGAACTTTTGAATCTGACATGTATTAAAATGTTTTTTGTTGTCTTGTGGCAAGGGATCCTGGGTTGGCACTGAACACAAACTTCTTGGCAAAAGCAATTTATTTCAGAGAAGCCACTGCACAGGAGTTGATGATTCAGCACAACACAAACCTCAAGGAGAAAGCTGTGTAGTTTACCAAAATGAGGGCAATTTAGGATACACATGGGCACAAGAGCTTTCAGAATCCCAAAAATGATGAGGCCTAAACTTGCGGGTTGTGCAGTTTGTTCAAAGCTAGATTTACATGTGCTGACAGGAATAGCCATTAACTTTTCGCTGTCTGATTAAAAATGGTTCCTTTTTTATATACAGAGCAAGCTGTTAGAAGTCCATAGCCTCCCTTCCCTCGACCAGGAGAACAAGAGTCAGTGTGTGAGGATGTTCAAGCTGCCACAAATTGTCATTTAGTGTAGAGACAAGTCTGCCTCCTGCACCTGGAGATTGTCATGAAGAGCAGTAATCAATGATGTTGACACCTGCTCAAAGTACGGGCTGTTTAAAACACTTTCTGATGAAGGATTATGTCACTAGAAAAAAAAAAAAAAGGAGGAGGTAATTCTGCAATGGCCTGGGAAGGAAGGTCTTGCAACACACTTTAGAAGGTTTTACAAAGTTTTTATTGCTCAGAGCTCTTTTCTCCTCACATGAACTCTTCATTAAGTGTAAATAAATAATGTTTATTCTTCATTAGTGTCTTTTAAGAGGAGGAGAGGGGGAAAGTTATGCTTATGAGATAGGATTTTAAATGGTGCTTTAAATAAGGCATATATAATCCCAGGAGGAGTGTGTTCACTGGATATTTTCAATTGTCAGGCTTTGTGTGGGACTAAGGGAGGGCCAGTCAGGCCATGTCATGGAAAGAGAAAATGTGTGCACAGAGTCTGTGGCTGTGAGAAAACGCCCAAGATTGCCAGTCCAAGGATTAGGTCTGCATCTTGCACAGGTACTGTAAGCAACTGAGTTTGAAAATTTTCCCCACTGTGTCTGAAGTTCAGTACCATGGACACAAACACAAATGCATGGCCTGTCTTGGTCCACTCTTCCACCTCCTTTTCTCTGCTCTCCTCATTTCACTGAACTGCTTAAACATAAGCAGATAAGTACTCTGTAGTCCTTGAAAAGAGAGGTCTCAAGGAAAGCTTGTTTCCAAATAAAATATTTGAGATCAGTTTCTGGATCTGTTGGACTGCAAGAGCTTCATGCTGAAAAGTCAACTCCACACAATTATAAGTTCAGCTTCAGCCATGTTTCAGTCATATATTTTCTTCAGGCTTGGTAGGAAAGAAATTGGGTTTCCTACTGAGAATTCCCATGCTGTTTTAGAAATACAGCTATTCCTATGTGCAGTCTGATGCAACATTTTAAAGGAGAAAAAGAAGAAATGGTGAATATATTTTCTATACATTTTTCTTACTCTCAGGGGCTGTATGGAGTGCTCCGGTCTTCATTTCATATCTGCATTTCAACAATCATAACTGAAGTTTTTTACAAGTACCAAATTTCAGAAAGTTGTGTTACTCCACGGGGAGCAATGTACACTCAGTACATCAGTAACCTCTGGACTTCAGTGTAGTTTGAATTTTGCTTCTGTGCTTTCAAATTCATGCCTGAGATAATGACTCTTGCTCTTTGAGTTAATTTGGGTCAGCTGATTTCACTCAGTGAGAGGCAGGGGAGCCAGACTCAGTGTTGGTGGTCTCTTTCTGGTCCTCAATGTTTACCTACCAGCTAAACAGAAATTTAAGAAGTAGCATTTGAGGTGGGGGAAATTATATATTGTTAATATGGATATGAAAGAATGCAGGTAATTTGACTCCTAACTGAATTCCTGTGGTTTAAAACGGCAGTAGTGCCAGGTGTTACAATGTTCAGACTCCTTGTGGGATAGAGGTATTTTTCTATAAATTTCCAGCAATACTGGAGGGAGGAGCCCCATTGGAAGCAAATTAGAAATATGGTGCTGCAGTCACAGCAGGAATTATCAGCTGCTGGTCCAGCCGCCACAGCAGGACTGGCTTGAACTGCTGCATTTTAATTAGTGTTTCACCACAAACCTACCCCAGGTCTAAAGGACTGCAGTTCTACAAATTGTTATCTGTGGCAGTTACAGGTTCTGGGATATTGGCAAGCATTAGATGGATTACAGGGTTTTTTAAAAAAAAGGTGTATGTATTTTCTTGTGCTTATTAAAGGCTCCTTTTATCTGCTGAATGCAGTGAAGGCTGAACATAAAAAATATCTTGTTGGACTATTGCATTGCCTTTGCAGGGCAGCCTGAACAATTGCTAAAAAGTCCTTTCACCTCAAATATTAGAAAACCAACTCGGCAGCTAAAAGTAAAAAAGAAAATCAAAATCTGAAAAGGTATGAATGTTTTCACTCTCAAAATCAAACCAGCCAGAACTCTGGAATGCAATGGAATGAGATTTCCTTTCCAGAACTCTGTATGTTTTTCCCACCAACCTTGCCTTCTTTAAAGATTTGTTTTATTCCTGATAGAATGTGGGAGTCCAAGGCTTTCGCTACTCCTAAATTATAAATATTTTGTGAAATTTTCCATTCTGTTTACAAGTCGTGAAATAATGAGGGGAAAGGGAGGGCTGCAATTGCTTGCAATTGCCTGCAAGTCCTGTATATGTAGACGTTGATATTTAGAAGAAGCTTTGAGATTAGATTTGAATAATTTAAGAATTGTTTGCCAGATCACCGTAGAAAGAGTTTGTTTTATATTTCCACATTAAATGCAGATTGTGAGAATTTCCAAATCTACATGTATGTACTTTTTAAAGTGAAGGCAATAGTAGTAATCCCATGGGATATGCATTTTAAAACTAATTTTAATTCCTCTCAGTGTCAATAGGTTTTCTCTTTTTTGTTTTTGTTTTTGTGTTGGTTTTTTGTTTTTTTTTGTTTTGGGTTTTTTGTTTTTTTTTTTTTTTTGCTCTGTCCAGTCTTTTAACTTCAAACAGGATGTTTAATTTTGAAGTCTAGGAACAATAATTTTATTTCTATAAATCTATTTTGACCTTTTAGTGTATATCTAAGAAAGAGTAAATTAAAGTGTTTTAACTTCATACTTCTCTAAACTGTACAAAGAAATGAGTATTCTTTGTGGAAACCTATAATAGACTTTGATCTCTTACTGCAGTTTTGGCAGCACAGATTTCCATGGCTTTGTACCAGGTACTGTTTTCTTGGGACTGATCATTCTTTCACCTGTTTTTATTGGACAAACTCAGTTGCATAATCATTGTTCGACTTCATGAAATGCAAACTAATTTATTTTTTAAAAATCAATCTTGAACTTCAGGAATTTAATCCATATGAAATTTACAGGAGATTACATTAAGGACTCTATTTGTAATGAGTTGATTCAAAACGCAGTATAAATCCAAGATGAGTGGGCATGGTATGGAAATGCTGCCTGTCTGGCCTACTTTTGAAAAGACCAAATTTCCTACTTACAGTGAAATTACTGCCAATGAGTGTTATTTTATTTTAAAAACTGCAGTTTAAAAACTTTTACTACCTACCTGTGGCCAAATAAATATATGACTGCATTTCATTTTGCTTGCCATTCGTGTTTCAGAGGCTTTTTGTGGGTTTTGGGGAAGAAATGCTTTTTCCAAACTGGGTCAAATTCTGTTTTTTCTTTCTTTGTCTTTTCTCTCTCTGCCAGGCTCCACTGCAGGATCCTGCAAATTCCATTTTCTCCTTTATGTGCAAATTCTGCTGATCACTTCCACCTTCTTAACACCCCTCCTGAGCGTCCCTGCCTTCCTTCCATCTGTGCTGACACCACTATTTTTGACTGCATATATTTGAAGTGTGGCCATGTCTTTTCTCTCAGTTTTGCAGTCTGGAGTCCTTAGAACAGTCAGGGCACCATGGTGCTGTTGCCTAACCTTTAAAATAGCGTCTTCCTGAAATAATTGGAAACTCAGTAACGCCTGGGGATAATAATAAGAAAAATAATCCAGAAGGCTCATCTAATTGTATATTGGGAAGGGAGGGGGGAGGGGGCAAAAGGTTTTGCACCTTTTAAATATTTTAAAGCATTTTTCAAATGAGTGTGTAAAATGACACAGAGGCTAAGGTCATTTATTGAATTTTGCCTATTTTGACATATTTAGTGGTACTTACATTGCTTGACTAATGGGTGGGTGAATTTATCGTGGCACTGAAGTATTTGTACTTCATCAAAACTATTTCTGTGCTAATACTGAGTTGTGTGTGTTGCAGTTCTGATACACTGCATGCACACAACATCAAGAGCTTTCTCATGTGTTGTCATTGTCCTCATTGTAGGTGGCACCACAGAAGTGAGTGCTTTTGTTGTCCATTATCACCTAGTAGTAAAGGTGTATACATTATTTTTAGGTTTTTTTCTAAGTCCAATACATATATACATACGTATATATGTAGACATAGAAACATATTTTTGTAGTAAAGCATGTGGCATGTTCACAGTGACATGGTCTCTTGTCGTTGTTGCTGCCGTTGTTCTTTAGCAGGTTCACAGATATGCCTGGGCTTTTAAAAGTAAATCTCTAACAGAATCATTAAGCAGATTTCCGGACTGAAATATACGTGTCAGTAAAGAGGAATGACAATATTTTCAACAATATAGGAATTCTAATTATTATCCTCTATCTTGGTCAACTCCACATTCCAAGAATATTATATTTTTTTCCACATTATTCTTGTTTCAATCAACTTCAAATAATTTATGCTTTGAGTTCAGGTAGACTGTTTCCATGCAAAGATGCAAGAAACCGGCAGCTAGATGCTCCTTTCAGCCTCACTTTCTTCAGCTGTAAATAAATGCACACTTACATGCATAAATATATATAATAAAATATTTCATATAAATGTGTGTATAAATATATATTCAGATACAGATATGCTTGTATGTATTCACTAAATACAAAGAGGCAAAAGCTGACAGGATCAACTCTAAATAGGCAAACACAGTACAGTGAGTAATCTTGTGGAATATGGGAGACATAATTTCTGGTTTCTAGCCTGAATGGGTAATGGGTTACTTGTCAGTCGCACACTGCAGCGTATTTCTGGCAAGTGATTATCAGCTGTTTGGGCTCAGGACCCTCTCACTTTCTCCCATTTAAACTCTTAACGGTGTAGGATTAAATACACTCTCATGTTGTTGTCTGCTGCTTATCAAATAAGTGCCTTGATCACTGAGTATGGGTGGTCTCTTTCTATAGTACTATTTATATTTATCATTCGGACAAAACAAAACACTGCAGGGAATGGGACATTGACCGCCTGTCTGGCCATAAATTCCTTGCCTGAGGAAAGCGGCATGTTGCCACAAGGATTCTTGTTTCCTGTATATATGTGTGTTCTGACCAAATGCATCCATGAAGCTTTCAGTTGATGCAAATTCCAGAGGAGTTTCTGAGAGGCCGGCTGATGGCAGTCAAGGTTTGATGTTGAAAAAACTTAGGGCAGGGGCAAGAGGTTACAATTAGCAGCTCTTTGAGCTTTTTCATCTTCACATGAGAGTTTTGCATCTGAATCTTCCCACTGCTCTTTGGTGATGAAAGCTTGAATTGCTCCAGTTGGTGACTTTCCAAGTCACACAGTCTCAGGAAAGCTGGATGTGCTGATTCAGCAGAAAGCTCCAGTAGGAAGCCAAAATAAGAAGCAAAGCAAACCACCCTGGTTTGCATGAGGCAGCTCTGTTTGCATATTTGCATTAAGATCCGTAGGCTGATTTCTGCTTGTGCCCCATCCCCTATTTTTTTTAAACTGTGTAGAAGAAAAGATACCCTTTTACAACCAAAGAAACAAGGAATCACGTCTGTTTTAGTAATAGTTCTCTGCTAAGTTTTGCACCAGGCATGGTGTAAGCAGGTTGCCACCCCATTCCTTAGTTTCTGCACTGGTTTGTGGCATGGAAATGTTGGTTGTTAGCTGATGTTAGGTGTTTTCTTTCCTGGCTGGTGGGAGCACGTCTATCAGAGTGGGACATAGCCACATGAACAGAAAGCAAACTCTTTCAAAGTGTTCCCAAGTCTTGCAATACCTTGTCATCAATTTTACACCAAATTAGGACTCTAGGGATATGCAGCAATCTGTACAATAGAGAATAATTTCTAAAGTAGCACCTCTGGCTGTGTTTTGAATATTGACTAAGGAGCCTGATGTCAAACTGCTCAACTGGATTGTCTCTCCAGGCTGTCTTACACCTCTTTCAAGCATTACGCTGCCTGTCTCCCAGCTCTGGGTACAGTCAAATGAACTGTTACGGGTGATGTGATGGTATCTGTCCTTGCTGGTGTAGCTGTCCCTCTCACCACTCAGACAGTTAAATAATCTGTGGTGTTCTGGTGGGTAGGCTCTCACGCACATGGAAGACTTTGCAGCACCAGGTTGCAAACTGGTAAAGCAAACACTGACCACAGCTTTACTGAGAGACAGGGACTGCCCTCCTTTGCCACAGCAGCAGTGAGCCCTGAGATGCTCACGTGAGATGTGTATGTCATCTATTTATTTGGATTGTCAGTTGGATAGCTTATCTAATTCTGCCCTCACCCGAATACAGTAATTTCTAGAATGTTCGCTGCCTACTTAGTAAGAATATCTGTAAACTAATGAGTTTCATGTTTGTACTGCACTCCGTATATGTGAAGCAGGGTACAAGAATGATTTGCAGTTTATGTGCTGACTTCCCCATTGCAATCCTGCAGTGAACTACTGGAGATATAAACCCTATCACAGCAGGTTCTTAGAATTCTATATTTTAACATTTTTTGTTGCATTTAAAAGATGTGAGGATTTTTTTAATGTGGTATATTTTTTCTTCTTGCTAAATAGAGTCTTTTGAGACTTGGCCAAGGAGAGGAGATCTAATTAAATTCATGTAATGATTCTGGGAGTCACTGAAGCTCTCAGTACTCCCACAAGTTTATCAATATACTTTTATGAGAGACAAATCATTTTAGCATTTGAGATGAAGTGAAGATTAATTTATGTGTGGTGCAGAGAAGTCCTCAGATGACTGAGCTGCATAACCCTTGCCACAGGTGACCTTTCCTTATGAAGAGGTCTTTCTGAAATAAATCTTCTCAATCAAATGCCAGTTCTTGTGCTCACTCATTGTAAAAATAAAGATGTGCCCACTCAGAGCATTGTCTGGCACCTGTCTGGCCCATGCTGAGGAGGAAGAAGAGCAGGGCACCCATGGCAGCTTTGTGCAGCACCCAGAACAAAAAACCTTGCCCCACAGCTTTATTTCTATAGTCAAGCACAGCTACGCCATCCCACTGTTTAAAAGAAAGCTGCTCCTGTCATTGTGCAGCTTCTGGTTGTCTCTCACTGAGAGACATGAGTTTCTCCTGGTCCAGAGTGACCTGCCGTGCAATTGGGCGTGTAGTGTGTATGGAAACTCGCTCACTGCAGAGATGCTCTATGCAGCTCTGCAGTGGTGGTTCAGGAGGTCATGTGTGATGACTGCAGTCCACTCTACCTTAAAAATATGCATGGCCTTAGAAGTGCTGGGTCTTGGAGTGGGTGACAAATCTGAGGGCAGGAAGCTTCCAAAAATGCCTTAAATTCAGTGATGGCACTTCAGTGCATCCATTTTGTGGTAGGCTACAAAGGTATCTAATGGTTTGTAACCAGTGTGAGTCTGCCAGAGGTTTCACCCCTCTTTAACTAATTCACAGAGTACAGGCCCCTTCCTTGACAGTAACAAGTAAAGCACAGCAAGATGGGCTGCCTCTGGAGACCATCTAGCCCAACTTCCCACTCAGAAAAGTGGGAGCAGAGCCATAATTTTATGTTAGGAGTGCTCAGACGTTACACGTTCAAGTGACTGCACCTTGCAGGCAAACAGAATATGTAAGCCCAGTCCACTTTTGCTATGAATAAGTCCAACAGGTTTCCACTGAACTAACCAAAAGTGCTGCTTTTGGTGCCGAATTTGACTGTTTGAGCAACTGGACAAGAAGCAGCGCAAAGATTTTCTGTTCTGTCTCACCACTGCTGCCATCAACAATTAGTGAAAAACCCCCACAACTTGATTATCCAAGGAAACATCCAGGAATTGCCATGAGACAGAAAATGTGTGACCAAGAAGCATCATGAACACTTGCAGCTTCTGTTGGTTGAGTAATTGCTGAAGTTTACTGGTTCAACAAAGAGAAATTTTTACACTTCTTGGGTTTTGGGGGAGGGTTTATTGCATCTGTGGGGAAAAGTGAGATAGTTTTGCCCAAATCAGGAGGAGTAGAAAATGTGGGCAACTCTGTTTATTGATAAATTTGAAGAGTTGTATGTACAACTATTCTTCCTTTTTTGTTCTTTTGTTGTTTTTTTTTTAATTTAGTGGGGCTACATCCATTGTCTACAGATGCAGGCAGAAAGGGACCCAGAAACCTTACGCCGTCAAAATGTTGAAGAAGACAGTAAGTCATTTTTGTTTTGTTTTGCTTTGCTTTGCTTAGAAATATGTTTGGGATTTTCCCTGAGCTGTTTTTTGGGGGGCTTTTTTGTGTAGTTTCTTCATGTGGAGAGAATGTGCTAGATTTAGGACCCTGCTAAGCTTGTATTTTCTGTGAGTGACCTTTGGCTCCTCATCATTAAAACAGCTGTTAGAGGTAACAGTACTGTGCTGGGAATGCTTGTACCTTCATCTGGTGTTGTCTGTATACACTTGGATTTGGCAAAAAACCTTTCAGACAAAATATGTCTTTTTCATTCACTGAAAAAAAACCAAAAAGTACATTTTGAATAATTTAAATGTTCTGTGTTTTTTCTTTGATTTAACACATTGTTTTGCTCAAAAAATACCACAACACAATTCATCTTTTTCAGAAACTGATTAAAACACCAACTCAAAACCAAGTAAAATTAAATGTTGCATTGAGGTTTTTTTACCACTACGAAATCGCTAGAGAACCAGTTGAGATGATAATTTATTTTTAGAGCTCCATATATGTCACACTTTTACCACAGCTATTTTTGTGTGTTCTACAAAATAGATAGTGGAAAGCAAGAAGAAAGACTAAGAGAGGAAAGGCAAGTAATGGACTGAGAGACTTCACACAGAAAAACAGTGTGGGGCATGGGGTAGAGCAGTTCATATTCCTAGGATGGGACGAGAAGTCTGAGAGAAAACAAGCAAGCTTTGAGGCATGGACATGATATTTATTAATAAATATTTCTGATTCAGTTTATCCCAGTAATAGATCATTCATTATTCCATAATGTTCGGGAACGTTCACATGTAGAAACATAAGGATGGGTGGGTAGGCGTAAATATGTCCGAATGGTGACTTCTCTGGTGGTCTCAGTGCAAGACATAATGAGAGGGTTTCACATGAGTAAAATGTTGGCATTAATTCGTCATCTTTGAATGTAAGCCAAGGTTTAAGCTGGCACAAAGATTCAGTTGTGTGTGCTGCTTTTGGATTTGCATCTGGTGCACTGAAAGAAGCAGGGCATGTGCGTTGCTGCAGCTTATGGTCTGCCTTTCCTGTGGAAGAGCAGAGAATTTTTGAGGTTTCATCAGTTTCTTATGTCAGTGATTCCCATAAGGTTTCAGGAATACGCTACCCTATAATTCTCATTCTGAAATGCACTAGGAAGAACTATATTACTTAAAATATTTCTCTGCCTTTTGATTTTTTGCCTTCATGGAAATGAATTCACATTCACAGTTGCCACATTTATGCTAGATCTGTTTATTTGTGTCTGAAAATAGTCACTTTAGACTTTGGTAGACTTACCATAGCACAGTTTCTTTTCTTTTCTTTTCTTTTCTTTTCTTTTCTTTTCTTTTCTTTTCTTTTCTTTTCTTTTCTTTTCTTTTCTTTTCTTTTCTTTTCTTTTCTTTTCTTTTCTTTTCTTTTCTCTTTTCTTTTCTTTTTTTTCTTTTCTTTCCTTTCCTTTCCTTTCCTTTCCTTTCCTTTCCTTTCCTTTCCTTTCCTTTCCTTTCCTTTCCTTTCCTTTCCTTTCCTTTCCTCTCTCCTCTCTCCTCTTCTCTTCTCTTTTCGTGTAGGAAAAATGGCAAGGAAGGAAAAGGCTGTAGTTATGTAAGTTGTTTTCACATCAGCAGTAGCTTGGCTTAATGCAGCCTTGGTTATATTAGTGGTGTGGTTAAGCAGTTCACGGAGTTGAGTTTTTCCCAGTGTAATTGATGCACTTTGGGATGTTTTGCTATGAGAACAAGTAATCCTCTTACACAACTGAGCTTTTCTGTATAAATGAGAACATGGGAGACAACGTTTTAAGGATGTGCCACTGCTTGTGTCTGTCCAATTTGGAGATGTAATTATTATCACAGGGACAGAACTATCCATGTCAGAGTGCTTCTACAGCAGGAGGTCTGATCTTTGCTCAGAGTACTCAGTATAAAAATAACTGTGTGTGGGCCAAGTCATGTACTAAAATGTTGATTGGCTTAAGTTTCCTGTTGGCTTTTTGAAAACAATTAGAAAAAAAGGTTGGCAGTTCAATGGTGGAGGAAAAGGGATGGGAGGAAAAGAAGAAGAGCCTGTGATGGTTTTTGATAGAGTTGTATTTCTTCAATTCCCTTCTTAATGTACATTAGGGAGCTCTGAAGAGCACATGAAATTAGAAGACGAAGATGACAAAAGAGCAAATACTCTTGATTTTTCCATTCAAACTGACTGACGTTAAACACTACTCTGAACCAGACTGGCTCTCTGACGAAGAGGTTTGTAAAAACAGGGTGAGGGACAGGGTGGTCCACATTGCTCTGGAAGTGATAACAAGTGATGTGTGGTTGGGAGGCTGGTGCCTGATGGGCAGCTCCACATTTGTGAGTGATGATCGCTACAGTGCTGTAATTTGAAGTAGAGCATTAGAAATTATTACTTTTGTCCCATGGGAACAGTTTAGGTAAGAATATATGATCCCTTAGGATTGAAGTAGTGTGCTAGAAACAGATTGCAAAAACCATAAAATACCTATCAGTGTTCATTTCATTTAAACAGAAAGAGTAATTTTTCATTTTGCTGGATTAATGCATTTTCATTTAAGAGTGAATAAAATTTTGGGCAAGACCCATCATCCAGTTCTGAAGATAAATGCTTGTACAGGGACCTGAGTTCCTAGGAGATTCTGTAGTTAATATATTTTTACCATCTTGATTAGTAAAATAGCAGTAGATTATTTGCCAATTTCTGGGGTGGTGTTTTTTGTCTGGGTTTTTTTTGGGGGGTGAGGGGGGGTTTTGAGGGGTTTTAGTTGTTTGTTTTGGTTTTTTTTGCGGGGGGGGTTGTTCGTTTTTTTCCTAGTTAAACCATCAAAGAGTAACAGAAGAAAACATATTTATGCAAACCTTTTTGTTTGACTAAAATAAAACAGAGTGTTCATAATTCATAAGTTTGTATTTCAGTTGAGAGTTTTAATAATTCATAACCATTAATACAAATTTTGTACAATTTCAAAAGTAGGTGGAAAAAAGGTTTTTTGCTGGTTCAAAATTATTGAAGCAGAATGCTTCTACTCCCTTTAGTTTTGCAAAACTATTAGTTTTGCCAAATTGAGCTCAAGTTTAGGAGTAGTTTTGGATACTTTAATTACACCTATGGTGAATAAAATTTGGTTCAAAGAACACCTCTGGTTCTCACACCTGAAGTGTCTTAATGTTAAAGTTAAGAAACTAAGAGGCAATTTAAAACTTTGACTTCTAGAGCGGCTAAAACATAACTGTTAGAAGTGTTGAAGACGTCCAAAGAAAAATTAATTTTTGTGTTAGTGGGAAAAATGCTCTCCAATAATGTATAAGAAACAAAGTTTGTACTTATTCTTAAGAGATACGAAATAAAATGTTTAAAAAATAATGTCTATGGGCCGAGTGAATAAGAATGTAAGAGTATTGCCTGTGATTTGCTCATCCAACCTTTTGCTTAGTTCCTGAGCATAATTGAAATGTAGCATTGTATTGCATAGTCATTATTTGATTTTTGCTATGTTTAGCAGGTCTCCTAAATTCCACAAAGGTAGTAAATGTAAAGATATGAATCATGTAATTTCTTTGTGAGGAAATCTATTTAATTAAACACGAAAGAAGCAAAAGCAGATCACATAGCACTTCATAAAAAGTCATCAAATGAGCAGAGTACAGTGATGAACTTTTACACTTGCAATTGCAAATATGAGATTGTTTTGCTTTTCACTCGGTGTTTTACCTCTCCTTGATGACTCAGTGCTTCAGAAAAGTGAAGTGTCTTCAGGATACACTTTACAAAAATTATTCTTACTGCTCTTAAGCTGAGGCTTAAAAATTACATGATATTTACAGCCATTCTGTAATGGTTGTTGCTGCAAACAGCATGTAGCTTGTGGATCATATTGGAAGAATGCAGTTCTCTAAGGGAGCAAACATATATATGTGCTATTTTTTATATGAAGCCTCTCATCTGCAGAGCTTTTTCACTTTTTGGAGTGTTTTGAGAAAGCTAGGCAGCCTGGAGATTTTCTCAGAATTTGGGTAGGTGAATGCCTTCCAAGAAATTAGATCCACCTCTGCCTTAAATTTCCTACCTGAGCCTGGAGAAGTTGCTTTAAAAAGAAGAGAACAGATGGCCTCTGTTACATGGTTTCTAAACTAAGACACCAAGTGCCTGCCTACATTATAGGTCTACCAACTGCTAACTACTGCAACTGAAGTAAATTTGGAGCTGCCATTGCAAGAAAGCAACGTGCTTTGCTGAAAGGAGAACAGGATGCTAGGCTGGGCTGTCTGGAGCCTGTGTCCTTCCTTATTCCCAGTATTTCTTTCGGTTTCAACTTTTTCATCCATAAAAATGAGATAATATTTATTGGATTTCCTTCTCAGCAATGCTTTGAAGGATATCCTGGTTAATATTTCTAGGTTTTAATTGATAAGTACTGTCCCCTCAGAGCAATTATTATGAAATATTAGACCTTGACTGTCTCAGGCAATGAGGCGTGCAAATAGAGAGATTGTTTTGGACAATTTTCATTTAGATTTCCTGCTTTTTTACTGTGTGGGCATCCTCCCTCACACAGTTTGTGATGCTTAAATAATGTTTCTTCAGTACTTTTATCAAAATCAGTATTTATGAACAGGCATTCTTCTTGCAGATTGGTTGATATTCCAAATCAGATAAATATTCAGGCCCGTCAATTTTTTCTCAGATCAGAAACAGAGCAAAGGTTTCAAGCAATTCATATTCTGGAAATAGTTGGGCTGGGATTAACCCAATTATACTAATAAGTTGGACAATTTGAGGACAACAGATAGTTTATACCTGTGGATCAGAAAGGAATATGAGCAAACGTAAAAGTAAAAGGCTTCCGTTGTGGATAATTGGGGTCAGATATCTAGTGTTAGGGTCTGAAGAAGATTATAATGGTCTATAAGGTGTATCTAGGAAGTCTCAATTGCATATGTTTGCATATATGTTTGCATATATATATTTGCATATATACATATAGACACACACATATATATATATATACACATTGGGAAGAAGGGACAGGCAACTCAGGAAGAGTACAAGGTTGTCATTGTTCATGTAGAGAGAAAATTAGAAAGGCAAAAGCTCAACTAGAACTCCATCTAGCCACTGCTGTGAGAGAAAATGAAAAGTGTTTTTATAAATACATCAACAAAAATGGGGCCAATGAAAATCTCCATCCTTTACTGCATGCAGAGGCAAACACTGGAACCAAGGATGAGGAAAAGGCTGAGGTACTTAATGCTTTCTTTGCCTCAGTCCTCAACAGTAAAACCTGTTATCCTCAGGTGACCAATGCCCGAGCTGGCAGACAGGGACAGGGAACAGGACAGACCTCCTGCCACCCAGGAGGAGGGAGGTAGTGACCCGCTGAGCCACTTAGACAAGTCCGTGGGACCAGACGGGATTCATCTAAGGGTGCTCAGGGAGCGAAGGAGCTTGCCAAGCTGGTCTCCATCACTGATCAGCACTGCTATCTGACTGGGGAAGCACCAAATGATCTGGAGGTTGGCTAATCTGATGCCCATCCCCAAGGAGGGCTGGAAGATGGATGCAGGAACTACAGGCCTGCGAGCCAGACCTTGATGCCAGGGCAGGTCATGGAGAAGATAATGTTCGGTGATCACCCAGCATGTTCAGGACAGCAGGGGAAAGGAAGGTCCTGCCTGACCAACCTGATCTCCTTTTCTGAGCCGTGGGGAAAGGAAAGGCTGTGGATGTGTCTACCTGGACTTCAGCAAAGCCTTTGGCACCGTCTCCCATGGCACTCTCCTGGAAAAGACAGCAGCCCATGGTGGAGTTAAGAACCGTCAGGATGGCCGGGCCCGAGGGCGGCCCTGGTGCTGCATCCAGCTGGCATCTGGTGGTGTCCCCTTGGGATCGGTGCTGGGCCCAGCTCCGTTTAACATCTGTGGTGATGGTCTGGGTGTGGGGATCTGTTGTACCCTCCGTAAAGCCGTGGACGACACCAGGCTGGACTGGGGTGCGGATCTGCTGGACGGCAGGCAGGCCCTGCAGAGGGGTCTGGCCAGGCCGCATTGACAGGCCGAGGCCATTTGCAGGAGGTTCAACCAGGTGTCACGATCCGCTCAACATGAAGCGGGGTTTGTGATGGTTCGTTTCGGAATCTCAGGGTGCAAAAGAAACGCGAACGCGGGGAATTTTAGTTTCAATCAAAATAATGCACTTTATTGCGCGCCAACACGCAATTACTGTGATAGAGAGGGAAAGATATAAGAAACAAAGGATAGAGAGAAAAAGAGAGGGGAGTTATAGCTACCAATGGCAGGCGGAGTCCTCGTGGTCTTCTGCCAATGGGTCTGTGGGGAGATCTCGTAGGGGTCTTCTCAGAAAGTTCCTTTATAGTCCTTCTCGAGGCGAAGGGCAGATAGCCAAAGGGGTGGGAGACAGGTGTAGGTCTGTCTGAAGCGAAGGGCAGGTAGCCAAAGGGAGGGAGAGTGAGTCCCATAGGCATAGGTGTACGGGACTTTCAGTCCCTCCTCGCTTGGACAGTCAGGAACAGTAACGATCAGTTCCTTCGGCGTCTCCCAGCCGACACACCTACAGGACTTGGCAGTCATCCCACCTCGGCCCGGCCAGGACTAAAAGTCATCTTGCTTTCCTTTGGACGTGGAGGGGGAGTTTAGCCTCAGTCACCATAGATGATCGTGAGACAGATAAAGGGTCTTCGGACCGTCTCTTACACCAGGCCGAGTGCCAGGTCCTGCTGTGGCTCACAGCAACCCCGCACGGCACCCCAGGCTGGGGCAATAGTGGCTGGAAAACTGCCCTGGGGAAAAGGACCTGGAGTGACAGTGGCTGCGTGACAGTGGCGGAACACGAGCCAGCTGTGCCCAGGTGGCCAAAAAGGCCAATGACACCTGGCTGGGATGAACAATAGTGTGACAGCAGGAGCAGGGCAGTGACCACCCCCCTGTGCTGGCGCTGGTGGCTATCAAGAACCTCACGCAAATGTTTGGTCTATTTTGTCAAAGCAGCACTGCTTTTGGTGGTTGTAGTGAGGTGGGGGTTGGTCTCTTTATCCAGGCAACAACTGACAGAACAAGAGGACACAGTCTTAAGTTGCGCCAAGGAAAATATAAGTTGGATATTAGAAAAAAGTTTTTTACAGAAAGAGTGATAAAATATTGGAATGGTTTACTCGGGGAGGTGGTGGAATCACCATCCCTGGACGTGTTTAAAAGGAGATTGGATGTGGCACTCGGTGCCATGGTTTAGTTTAGTTGAGGGTTGGGACATGGGTTGGACTCGATGATCTCGAAGGTCTCTTCCAACCTGGTGATTCTGTGATTCTGTGATTTTGACTGAGCCTTCTTCATTGATTAGGAAGAGTCAGGGTGGAAGGGGTAGGGGAGGCATGGGTGGAGACTTGTGCAGCACAGTTGCCATAATCAGAATTATTAAATTGCTCCTTATTGACTTTAGGAGAAAATGATGTATGTTTGTCGCTGTAAAATTAAACTTTCTATTTATTGCCACGTGGCCTTAATGTGATATATATTTTAAGTGCTTCCTGCCTCCATATGCCTGTTTCTCTATAAACTTTACATATGAGTGTGTGTGTGTGTATATATATATATATATAAAACATACATATATAGATATATATAGATATATATAGATATACACACAGATAGATATATATACACACATCCATGTGTATATAGCTATATTTATATAGCTATATCTATCTATATCTATGTCTATATCTATCTATCTATCTATATTTATATCTAATCTATATATAAATCTATATTTAATCTGTCTAACTTCATTGGTGCAGTAATTGTCAGTACTCATAGTGGACATATATCTATGAGTGACAAAGTTTAGCAGACCTACCTGGTCCACAAAAAAATTGAGAGCCTGACATGATATATCAATTTGTATGCCATGCAAAGGTAGTACCCTTTTTCCTTCAGGTTATAAATGTGTGAAATATATTCACATTCATATGTATATTCAAGGTCATTTTTTTCTTCACAATGTATTAAAGTGTAATTTTTTTTTCAGATTTTTCAAAAAGGAGAAATAATTTTGTCATATGTAAGCCTACATGGAAACAGTCAACTGCACCTCACTGTACATCATTAAAAAGGACTATTTTTTGCCAACTAGCTCACACATTCTCTTCAGTTATTTATTCTCATACACTCACACAGGCACATGGACACCACACAGGACATTGCTTGATAATTGAAGGGAAGCAGTGATTTCTTAACTATCGCTTAATTACCACTCCACCTGCAGCAATACCTATTACTTTTCCTGGCTTTCTCATTTTTCTTCATCCACGTCATCATCTCATTCATATGCAGTTCACACTGTTTTGTTTTTACTGCGAAATGAAAAAAAAGTTCAGTCAAAATTACTTTGAATAAAGAAATAAGAGAGTAAAACTTCAAGTTTTCAACTTCTTATTTTCAGCTTTCCCTTAGATGAAAGGGGAGCCTGGCTTCCACTGTCTGATTCACCAAAGAAATGGCTTTTGAGTGGAAGTCAAGTCCATCAAATGCATAGTGTCTAAAGAAAAACAAAGAAGTTATTTTTACACAAATTCTCTAAAAAAGAAGAGAGAACTAATCGATTTTTTTCTGCAGTAAGTCTTTGATAGGTGTTTGCTCTAGAAGATACGAAGTCAGACACCTGTCAGTGAAAGTGGAAATTTTACTGAAAAATAAATTTGTTAGATGTTTTAGTCCTTGCAAAGAAACAACAACAAAAAAAAATGGTTGTGACAGCACAACTTTTAGAAAAGGAAAAAGAAACCCTTTCTACCATCATAAAAGCCTGCCCTACGTTCATAAAGTTACTTAAAATCTGCATTATATTGTATTGTATTATATCATTGTGTAGTGCAGGTGTAGAAATCACTTAATATAGAACAATATTTTTTAACTGTCACCATTTAGATTGAATTGCTGTGTTATTCCTGAGTAAGTCAGACAGACCTCCAGGTAAGATTTTAAGAACTGACAGTATGTATTATAATTCTTTCTTCCTTACCTAATTTATAGGTACTCAGAAACACTCATTTCTGGTCTTTACAGCTTATTTTTCAGAAATACAGAGATCATCTGAAAAAGAGAAAAATAAAAAGCTCAACTCGTTATGCCATTCAGGGAAGCTCAACTGACTATGTACGTTGCACTGTTGAACAAGTAGTTCTGAGTGATAATATCCTTTAGGTGATAAATTTAGTAAAAAAACCCAAATCCAAACAAATGACACACCTTTAGCTTTGAATTGCATCACAGGAGCTCTTGCGAAATTATCTCAGCCACAGATACTCTTCCACCAATTTATCCATGCATATTTTACTCCTTTCCTGTTGCAATGATTTGTCTTCTCCATGGCTTTAAGCAAGCCTGGAGGAGCTCTGAGTGCCTGGGGTGCACATAAATGTCCTGGAGGGGCAAGACAGGGAACAGGACTGGAACCTCTTGCTCTGTGAGTCTTTATTTAATGCCTGAAGCTAAGGTGCAATCCTAAGAAGAGATGGATGGCATTTCTGAACAGTGGTGCAGAGGTAAAGATTAGGCTATCCTAAGATTGTAGGCCTCCTCTTTGGAAACTTTTCATTATTTACAGCCTGTTAGAGAAATCGGGATGTGGGCCTGGATGGAGGGTTTCTGCATAAGTGGACAGTCTGTGCTGCTTGGGGTGGGGGTCTCTGAAAGTGTTCCCCCTCTGCATTTTAGGAAATTTTTGTTTTCAGATGTTTATGGTGTGATGCTATCATCCCAAGTCACAGCACTGACAGCTATTCTTCTGGGGGGAGAGAGATTCTAAGATACAGAGTAATGAATTAAAGTCGTCTGTATGCACTAAAATATGGAAGAGGGCAAAAGAAAAGAAATGGCAGTGTGTTCTCCAGTGCTGGCAGTTCAGATGTTGGAATAAATCACAAATATTGTATGACTAAAAATCTGTCATGCTGTGCTTATTATTCTGAAGCTGAATTCTCTGTAGCCCCTCAGAGACAAATCTAACCCAAGTCTGTAGAAGAGAGGATTTCTTTTACCAAGAATTCCATAATCAGCGTGTTCTTACTTGACAAGCTGGCTTATTTCCAGATAAAATATTTGCTCTTTGGCGGAGGTGGTCTTCATTTATTTATGTCTTTTAAGAGAAAAACTAACCACATGTAGGGAGGAATGGAAAAGCAAAGGTGGAAATTAACATAGCAGCTGTGATCACAATCTGAGGGCTGTGTTACAGAAGCTTCTTTGAGAAATCAGGAAGGCAACACCTCTGTCTGATTTCCTTGAGATACATCACCTGACCAGAGACTCTCTCAAGACTAGAATTAAGGCTCAATACAAATTTCTCAGCTGATTGTTGTGACAGTTGACAGCTGCAGCACTGCTGTGTTAGTGATGCTCATGACAAGTTTTTGTCAAACCAAACTTGCTCTCTGATCAAGTCACTAAAGAAGGGCTTTCTTAAAGAAAAAACCCCAAACAAAATAAGCCCAAAAGGCCCAGCCCGCCCTCCCCAAGCCATCAACACATCACCTAATCCCAAAATCTGAATAAATAAAAAATAACTAATACCTTGTTTTCATACAAATGTAAAAAAATCCATCCCACTTCCACTGTTATTCTTCCCCCTTCATTTTAAGCAGCCTTCAAATAGTACTGGTTTTTTTCCAACAAGCTATTCCATTACACTTTGCATATGTTAAGCAATTAAACAAAGCAATTCAAGCTCCAACTGGACATGTTTTCAGTAGATGCAGTTGAAGAGCTGGAAGCATTTCCATAAGTAACAAGAAATAACACAAATGAGGTGGTTTTTTTTGTATTTCAGTCCTGTGGTATGCAAGTCACTTTATTTTACATTTTGTTGGAGGCAATTCTTATTTAAAAGTTTTGTTTGAATTGTAACTATTACATGATGTGCTAACTCGTGAGGGCTTCTAAGCAGCACTCTCATGAACATCAACCCGCAGAAATTTAGATTTTGTCTGCAAAATACATAACACTCATATAGGTTTCATCTCTTTGTAAAGTGATAAAAGGATAGTGCTAGAAGAAGAAATAGCATGATAATAATTGTAGGTGTCTGGATTGAGTAGCAAATACAGCAGATACAAGGTTTGAAAGTAAAAATACTAGCAAAGGCAAAGTCAAAAGGACGTAGGATTTGAATGCAGAAATGTAAGAAAATACGAACTGAAAGAACTTCTTGATATGGCTTTCAAGAAAAAGTGGAAAAAGTCATAATTCCTGGAGGTGAAAGCCCTAATTCCTACAAATGAGAAGCCAAAAATCTGTTAATCAGAAATCCAGGGGAATTATTCATTTCATCATTCTAGCTAATTTCAGTTATTCTTTTTGGGCCATTACTGTGTTACAGCTGCAACACCACAGTGAGAACACACATTAGCGTTTCCATGTTTTATGGATGAGGAGCACAGGACTTAGAGCTGTAAAGTATTTGTACCCAAGCAGTTGGTACCACAGTTCATAGCACACCAACAACTACCCCCTGCATGCTTTACTTCACAGATAAAATCAGGTCTTCTCATCTCCACACCTACAGGGTCTTTATATCTAGTTTTTGGTTTTGGGGTTTGTTTTTTTTCCTTTTTAAATATCAAAATTGCACCCAAATCACACAGTAGGCACCACAGGTGGGTTTTAGGTCAGGTGGTGTGTGATTCGCCAAATCTGGCATGTGAGTTCAATGGCCACAAAGGGAGACATAGAGTCTCCTGACATTCAAATATTCACCTGTTCTGGTTCAGGTTCAGCATTGCTTATAACTGCCCCCTTTCAACATCTCCTCCATTTACTTCTAAATTGTATGAAGCATCAGGGAACACAGGATCAAATACATGAGGCACCCCATGGCTCTTTGTACACAGAATTCATGGATTGATGTGGGGAGGGAAGTCACTGTGAATTCCTTCTGCTCTCAGGCTGCTCAGTCACTTTTTTTCCCAGCACAACTCAGAGTTCCTGGCAGAGGAGGCAACTTAACATGCTGCCACTAATGTGGCTGAGACACCCTCCATTGGGACTGGAGAGATGCTGGAAGAAAAGCAGTCCTGTGAATTATAATGTTATTTGTTGACGCATAGTGCTAACAAGAAAGTCCCAGCTCATGGTTTCTAATCTATGAAGCAAGCTCCCTAAATTAGTTATAAAGCCTTGCTTTCACGTCTGCCTACCTTTCTTAACTTTATCTCACCATCTCTACATGCTTCTCTGTATCATCTTCCAATTATATAAAATACTTTCCATTTTCAGTCCCTGAAAATCTTCTGCAATGGATTCCTTTCCTGTTTTCCTTTGAGCATCCACTGGTTTTCCATTTTATGCAGATTATAAAGTATATAACCTGTAAATTGGAAGCAGTTTTGGTACATGGGATCAATATGTATGACTCCTCCAAGTGCAGAATTGCATACTATCTGGACTGCACTGGACTACACTGGATACTATCAAGCACCACAGAAATTGCTTCATGACCCCTTATTATCAGTGTTTGGGGCTGACCTGCCAGAAGAAAGCTCTAGGATCCAGGGATTACAAATATCCTAGCACAGGGGTCATTTGAGCACCAGGCTGAGAGATTCAGGATAGCTCAGAAGAGGAAACACGAAAGACTTAATTTGCACCGGTCTGTCATGCTTTGATCCCACCCTGAAATATTTTGAACAAAATAACCTCATTGGAGCATCAGGCTGACTACTACGCCTTTCCAGACGTCATCTGTGTTACTGCTTGTAGAATGGAGTGGTACAGCATGTAGCCCCATACAGGTCACCATGAAGAGAATTTATTCTAGCCCAGACAAAATTGCTTCTTTGGTCACATGGAATTATTTTATATCTGTGATAATATTAATGGTAGCCCTGATGCACCAAACCTTCATGGGGTAACAGTGAACTTGTGGCTCTGTAAATATGAGTTGAATTGATAGAAGGATGGGTTCACCATCTTATTATTTATGTGAAATTTCTTTAATTGCACCTGGCATGGAACTTGGCTTATTATATAAGCAGATATAATGTATTCCAGATCTTTATCACACAGCTGAGGACTCCTGAGAATTCTGAGTGATTTTAAGATAAAATATTTTACAGCATGACAGGAAATGTTCAATCGCCTGATAGCTCTCCATTTCTAATTGTTATGTGGCAATTAGTTTATCCAGAGGAATGGTGCGAACGTGAAGCCATGATGTCTAATACTGGTTGCATCACATGGGATAAAATATGGATTAATAAATTTTCACCGAAAAGAAAGAAAATTTTTCTATTTGTGACTGTATAGGCGAAAAGCAAGAATATACAAGAAGATGGCAAGTTCAAATTTATAAATAGAGCCACAAATGCATCTATTTGACAAAAACACCTTTGATTTACACATTGTTCTTACATCTTAAAAGTGTCCTCCTCCACCCAGCTTTGGGAGCAGTAACAATGGCAGTAGCACACTATAAATAGTGAATAGCTGAAGTGAGCAATTCATGAATACCTAATAGGCTTAAATTTGTTTGCATAAACTGCTCAACAATTATCTAACATATTTGCGGAAATCTGTGTACTAATGAGACGGGGAAAGAAATAACAACCAGATTAGTCATATAGTTAGACCGTAGCCTACAATGAGGCCTATTATAATGAATATATAACCTGTTTTGGTCACACATAAAACGTGTTTTTTGCAAATGACCAGTGTTGTGCAAGCTCCAAGTGGCTCTGAACCCATCCATTCACCCTTTGGTGATGCCAAGTTAATGTGGGTGAGCAACAGAACCCATTCACAGGGGATTTTTTGTCTTTAGGATATATTACCTGCATCTGGTCACCTTTACCACTGAAACTGTGTATTTTATGATGCAGGGCCTGTTAATCTGATATGTCAGCATGTGATTTACTGTGCTGAAGTTTATGCAGTCACACGAATTACCTGTATCCATCTGATGGTTTGCCTGCAAATGCGATGTGCTTTTTTTCAGAAATAGAAGTGTTGTTTCTTTCATGTAAGAACTTATACTTAACAGATTAACAGTCCTATCCCTTGCGGACAGATCAGTCTCTCTCAGCTTGTACAAACTCAGATATTTGCAGCCGACAACTTTGCGTGTGCTACCAGACTTTTAGTCACCTGATGGGACAAATGCAAGCACATTATTGTAACTGGCAATATTCCCATGCAAGTGTGTTCAGTCTGGGCAATATGCATCACTTGAAGG
The DNA here is from genome assembly GCA_013397895.1 of Origma solitaria. NCBI lineage: Eukaryota > Metazoa > Chordata > Aves > Passeriformes > Acanthizidae > Origma > Origma solitaria. Next base: position 805,808 of record VZRL01006996.1, on the reverse strand, counting down.
ATTACAGGTGCAAATCAGAAGCATGGACATGTGTGCAGAAAATCGTTGCTCTAGTAATGAATGAATAGTCTATTTTCTTTTTTCATTACTAATACAAATTTACTTATGGAGGGTAAAAATAAAAATTCTCAGTAACCTACTGTTGTTGTTAACCCCAGCTGGCAACTAAGCCCCACAGAGCTGCTCACTCACTCATCCCCAACAGGATAGGGATAAAATCAGAAGAGTAAAAATGAGAAGGCTCACGGATTGAGATACGGACAGTTTGATAGGGAAAAACAGTGGAAAAATAGACAGTTTAATAGGGAAAACACAAGCTGTGCACACAAGCAAAGCAAAGCAAGGAATTAATTCACTGTGTTCCATGAGCAGGCAGGAGTTCAGCCAACCCCAGGAAAACAAGGTTCCATCACACAGAACATTGATTTGGGAAGCTTCTGAATTGTGCCACCCCACCCCACTCCCTTTCCTTCTTCTCCCCCAGCTTTATGTCCTGAGCGTGATGCCACAAGGTCTGGAACACCCCTTTGGTCTGCTGGAGTCACCTGTCCTGCCTCTGTCCCCTCCCAATTTCTTGTGATCCCGTCCTGCTCACTGCTGTGCTGGAATGAGAAGCAGAAAAGGCTTTGGTGCAGTGCAAGACCTGCTCAGCAAGAACAAAAACATCCCCGAATTATCCACACCAATCCAAGCACACACCTATGCTAGCCACTCTGAAGAAAATAAACTCTACCCCAGCCAAACCAGCTCACCTACACAGTGAAAACTCTGGGCTGAGTTTAGGGAAGATACTACAGGGCTGTGCAGTTCCTGTTGTGCTTTATTATATTTTTCATTATGCTCTTCAGGGCGCCTGTATTAAGCCTGAGTGACGATAGAGCCGGAATAGTCTGCCCAGCTTAAAATACAAAAAGATTATTTCAAACTGTTTTATTTTTAAGGTGATATTATTCCATTAGGAGTCCAAAGGTTGTTCCCACAGCATAGAGAGCTGCAGACCTTGCTGAGAAGGTCAAGCAATGTGCCACCAAGAACAACCCCTAAAACATAGGAGGAATTCTTTATTTGAGAAATTATTATTTTCATTCAGAAAAGGGGCATTCAGTGAATCAAATAATCTGAAGCGACTGTTGAATAAATGTCCTAGTTGGAACAATGATGTATTCTTTCATTCAGAAGGGTCAGCTTTTTAAAATTCTGCTTTTACCTACTGCCCACTGCCATGCTGATTACTGAATTACACCAGAGTAACTCAGAGAGATGGACTGAGTCTCATTTAAGTCTCTATTTTCATTTGCCATGGGATTTTTCTGACATGCCATTTTTTATAGCCTCCATGATTCTTTATCACTTATGCTGAAGACTGACATCTGTATCTTGCTGTGATACATAGACCAGATCAGATGATTTTGATACTATCCAGCTTTATAAAGATGTAAAAACACATTTAGAAGTCTTTTTTGAAGTGTGTCATCCTTGAAGTCTTGACTGAAAGGCTTTATGAGAAGATATTCTATGTATAAACTGGAATTCCTGCCATTCAGGGCATTCTGACATTGAAAAGCAAAACTTTAAACTGCATAGAAAATATGTTCTTTGAATCCTCTTCTTGTGAAGATTTATTTAAATTCAGACTTTAAATTCAAGCCTATTTCTTTTTTTCTTGAAACCTCTCCAGAGAGCCTGGGTAACTCATCAGTCCTGTGCTTAGTTGTGACAATTGGGAACAGACCTTTTAGGCTACCAGGGAACTGACAGCTCTGCTTGTGTGTAGTCTCTGTTTGTAAGGGTTTTACTATTTCGGCTTAACTGTGAAAAGGCAAAGTAATGGCAAAGTTACAAACGGTAATAAGCAACTGATGCCATAAAATACAGAAAGATTTAGGCTTCAGGGCAGTTACTTTAGCTGAGATGAGCATAAAAATTTGGTTTTTTAGAAGCACTTTTAATAGTGTGGAGTCAAGCTAATAATGACTTACACCATGATCCCTGGAAGTGCAGAGAAGCACATAGTCAGAGCCTGACCTGCTGGTTCAATAAAGATTCATTGCTCGTATTAGAGGTGTTCATGTGAGCCAGGAAGTGGGACATTAATTAAGGATCTGTGCAGAGCTGGTGTGAACAGGCTCCCTGAGGTGGGCAGCGCTGTGAAGATCCTCGGGAGATGTTTTGCTCTGGTTTCTTCACACCCATGGCCTGGGTCACACCTGGGAAATGTCCCTTTTGTGTCCACAGTGCCCAGGGGAAGGAGACCAGCAGAGACTGAACATGCAGGATGAGGAATGTGCACTTCCTCTTGCTCTCCACTAAGTCTGAGGGTACAGAGAACATCTGTTGGCCGCCTGGTTTTAGGGCGGTACCATACTGCAAAGCAGGATCTGGATTAATCTGTGCAAAGTGGTAGTTAATGTCATCTTGTTTCATTTAATTCAGATCTAAACAACACTTTTACATCTCACTGGTTTTTGACATTACTCCACCTCACCATCTCGGGGCTTGGAAACATGGAAGAATCTCAGCTTTCATTAAGGAATTTTCCAGTCCTTTCCCTTGCCAAAATTATCTGAAATTTTAAAATAAGAAATATACTGATCATAAATCTAGTGCTCCTTTCCTGCATGACCAGTACCAAATTTCAAAGACAGGGTGATAGCAGACACAAATGTATAAAAGCAACAGATACCTAATTCTAGTGAAGTGAAATAACTGGGGAGACAAAATACTAGGAATAATCCAGGAACCATCACCCTTTTAATGCAAATGTTTTATTGTGAATTGAGGGAGTGGCGTTTCTAGATTGCCCAGGGTCGGCAGTGAAGAGCTGATAAATAACTATTTTGGGATTACCTGGCAAATTACTTCTCTAATTGACATGGGTGTTCCACAGCAGGTTGTTGCTCTGCAGGCCTATCACAGTGAATGCCTCTTGATTGCTTGCAATTTAAAGTTTGCAAATACAAAAAAATACAGCTCAGTCAAATTGCACCAGTGCTAAAATCACCCAAACACGCGTTAACACAACCTGGCACAGAAGCAGTGTTTTTCACACAGAATAAAGCAATCATTTAAGTTGAAATCAAATTATACTGATGAAATATTTGACCAAAAGCATACTCTAGTCCATTTAGCACAGATTAAAAGCAAAGAATAAAGGACAGAATGATAATTGCTAAACTAGTGAAGCTGAGAAGCCTCTGAAAATTAATATTTGATTGTTTTTTCACTTCACAAGCAGACCAGTTCTACTGATCCCACTATTTTAGACTGTAATATACTGACAAAGGTCTCACCAATGCTTCTGTGAGTAATGCTAATTTAAGGAAAGCTCAGATAATTTTCAAGCATTGTACTGCTTATTTAAATCGCATCCAAAGAGGAGGAGACAAAAGAAACCTCATTTTGATCAGTTATTACATCCACACGTATCAGACCACTGTATTTGATCTAGCCCAACACACTTAATTTGCCCAAACATTTGTGGTAATGGCATATTTTGATTAAATTATCAGAGGTTTTTAAATTGTTACTATAGCAACATACACTCTAGAGTGAGATGCCTGACTCTCATCTTAGCAAATAATTTCTGTCAGGAAATTATTTGATAGGATGATGATAGGAAAATTCAATATAAGTAGTTGAATTGCTGATACTCCTGCCCAAACTAAAAATAAGGCAGGTTTGGCCCTGATACAAATAGGTACATTTCTTTTGAAGGAGCTGAAACAAGGGTAAGTGTTGATATAACTCTATCTGTTCTTAGCATAGGAGAAGGTTAAGAAAATAAAAGCGATAAAATAGGCTGTCTGTAATAAAATGTCATGACTAAATATGGTCCTGTTTTTACTCTGGAACAATTCATATAACCTATACATGCCTATTTCTCTTGTAAAATCTATCCCAATAGCCATTACATATAAATATGTAACACTACCAAGTGCTTCTCTGCAGCATATCTGCCATTGCACCTTATCACCTTGAATTTTTAGGTAGCTTTTCCTCATACCATCATCTGAGGAAGTGTGAAAGTCTACTGCTTTGTGTCAGGTCATGAACTTGATCATGGAGAAACTCACCTACTGTTGCAGAGTAAAAGTCTGTGAAAACCAAGAACCTGAAACTGAGCCTTAATCCATGTTTTCATTTGATTTGTTGCCGCCAGCAAGATGAGAAGAGGCCTCTGTAGTTTCTCAGCTGTAACTACTCAGCGCCAAAAAGGAGGCATCTTTAGATTTTGGGCAGCCTGTTTGTTGCTTGCTCTCAGGTGTGCTTGGTGCCCAAACATTTTCAAAACTGCAGGAAGACAACTTGGGGTGGTTTGGTCTGTAACAGTGCTCTTGGATAAGGTAGATTGTTCAGTCTAAACCTCTCTCCCAGGGATGTCACTGTCCATGCACAATTGGACATTAATTTTTCTGATCCTCACTGAGGTGCTAAGTGTGTGAAAACAGTCACAATGTGTATTACTCTCTGAATCATCGAAAGCCCTTTGCTGCCCAACAGTGACCTTTGGAAGGCTTTGCTGCATGTTTGCACTCACTAAAGTAACCCAGAGTAATGCCAAGGAGATGTTTAAACTGAGCAAGACCACAGGCTGGTGCTAGCAGCATTTTAGAAAAAGTTCACAGGAGACTCTTCTCCAGACCTGCTGCTCAGTGTGTGTGTAGCAGGAAAAAGCATTTGTTAGTTCCATTTCGAGTAGAAAGCAATGAATTTTATAAAGCTTGCAATGGTCACAAGCTTAAAGGATGCTGGGTTTGATCCCAGAGCAATTGTTTATCCATGAATATTTTGTTATTGGCCAAGTTCTTTACCTTCAATTAGATCTTCAGGTAATGGAATATTTAATTCCTCTTTGATGTTTGATTTCTGCTGTGTCTTACATGCACTGAATTTGTCCAAAGTTTGTTTTGCTTGCTTCATTTTGCCTCCTGGCAGAGCCCTTAGAAGAGCTTGAATGTCAATAAATTTTAAGAAAGCCCTGAGGGCTCTAGTTCTCTACTCATTTACACCACTGTCAGAGCACCATGGCATTACTAAGCTGGAATCATACCTGATTGACACAAGGGGAGAATCAAATTCTGCCTATCCAGTAGTTCTGGATGTAATGGATACTTGGATTTTGTTCATGCTGGAAAAAAGTAAATTACTGAGAAGTAGCTCTCTTCTTTCAGGTGATAAAAAAACACCGTGTGTCTTCTTCACTAAGAATTTGAAGGTAATTTTATGTCCCTTTTAGAAGTTGATATATTATGACTGCCATTCATTTCCCATATGATGTAAAAAACTAAAACCAAGGCTTGCCTTTGATGAAAAGCCTGCACTAAAAAAAGTGCAGCACAAGTCCCTCTCAAAATGTTCTGCTTGACGTCATGTATGTCATCAATTTTGAACCACACAGTGACTTGCTGACTCTCATTCATTTCATAACCCCCTGAGTCATCAGTGTAGGACTTCTCTAGGGTTTGGGAGAATATTTGCAAACCAGGTAGTTTCCTCATAAGTGTATTAATTGCCTTAGCAACATAAAAACATTCATAATTTGCTTACAAACGGTTTCCATTCCTGCTTGCTTAAGCATTCCAGTTCAAGGAGAGCTGCAGTTTTCTTTCCTGAATGAAATACTCCCTAGCTCTGCATTTGTTGTGAGAAATGACTGATGTCCCCCAAGAATATAAGTTGTATCTGGATTGTTAAAGACTGCCGTTTCAAAGGGGAAGAAAAAGGAAGGGGTAATCTTCTCAGAGGTTCAACCAATAATTTGAACTAATAGAGCATTCTGTTACAGATAATTGAAGCAAATAGAAGTTGAACTTTATACTCCATGGCTGAGGGTATCTGACCTTTGCATCACTTTTTTGTTCTAAGCAGTGTTACACTGCTTTTACGAGCACATACCACATGCAGAAACCTTTTTCCAGTGTGTCAAAAGGAAGTTATTCTACCATAAAACAACAAACAAAAGTAGCAATAACAAGATCAGAACTTGAGTAAAAAGATAAATTTTTCGACCTTTTTCAGATGCCTTTCCTATATTCTACTTCTTGCATGACTTATATGTGTATTTGTAACCCCTTTACTGGATGCAGATGTTTCTCTGGTTTAGTATCTGTCTTGTGTTAATGAAAGATTTCTCTTTACAGTATGTTTGACTTTTGTATCTCACTTCAACTTATTCTCCTGGGAGATCTAAAAGTGCTATTCATACATATTTTCCTGTGGTTCGGCTAGAAGTCTCTATGGTGAGCATGGAAAAAAATTTTTCACTTTTTCTTTTCTCATTTTTAACCAGGTAGACAAGAAAATTGTCCGCACTGAAATTGGAGTTCTTCTTCGCCTTTCACATCCCAACATTGTAAGTTTAGCCATGTTCTTTCACTCCATCTTTGTTTCTTTGTTTTTAAAAATTCTTTCTGTTTATGAGAGATGACCCTTGTGGCTCACCTGTGAAGACCTAAATTAAAGATTTAGGTTCCCTTCATGGGCATGCTAGCAGCTTTTTATGACCATCTGTTGAGTTGTACTTCCATTTTAAGATAAAACATTGATGTTCTTCCAGGGTTGAGTGAGAAACTGTATGAAAGAAGTTCTGCAAATGAAAGTAGAAGTTGGTGTTTTCAGTCCTGGGAGGATAGGAAAGGTCTTACTTTTTGGTTTCTCTGAGAGATTGGTAGATGGCATCTTAAACTCCTGTATTTCATATAGGTTACTGAGGTACGAGTATGAGAATAACCAAGAGAGTACAAAAAAGTAAAAGCTAGGGAAAAAAAGTAGGAGAGAACAAGGCAACTTTCCCAGCTGTGACCTTCAGATGTGCTCAGCAAGAAAACAAATAAGCAAAAGAAACACTTTCTGTGGTCTTTTACCAGATAAAACTGAAGGAGATATTTGAGACCCCTACAGAAATCAGTCTTGTTCTGGAACTGGTCACTGGTGGAGAACTATTTGACAGGTAAGTTACTTGTACACGCCTCTCTCAGTACCTTCCCCAAGGTTGTTAGAGTTCAGATTTCTTCTCTGTATGTAATCCCTGTGTTAGTAGTTACTAGAATTATTTCATCAGCATATAATTTATTCACATGAATAAATATCTGCAGGAAATAGCTTAAAAATGCCTTTGGATATGTAATTTTCAGGAGACTTTTTGGAAAGTATACACGAGTCGAAAATGGAGGAATTAGCCAGTAAATGTTGAAGAAAGGTGCTCAGCAATGCATAACACTGAGTGTGTTAGAGCAGACAAAAGGTAGGAAAAGTTGGCGAAACCTGACTGACAGATCATCATAACATGTTAGGTGGAATCAGCCTGCCAGGAGGATAGTGTTATGTTAAATAAAAATTTGGTATGCAGACTAACAAGAAAGAAATTCTCTTTCGCATTCACTGTGTTTATAAAACATCTTTTTTGCTACAAATGTTCTGCAAGACAGCTGTTGAGCTCTGAAGGTTTTGCTCATGAGGCTTCACGTGCTTCTGGAGTAGGTTCATATGCATAAAGTGAGATGGTTCTGTAATAGTGTTGGGATGGTAGGGATTTTTTTTTAGAGGAAGAGACGATAAGAAAACCATTTGATACTGGCTTGAGTGAATGAATTTACTTACTGGCATTAATGATCTCCATGTAAGGACAGGTTATTTGATTTTCCTTCTTCTGCTGTAATTAAAGTTTAGTATTATAGAGGACTATTACAAAAATACACATCAAACATTCAGTCTGAAAGTATCTTTGACTTGAATAAACAGATAAACAATACCTTTTTTTATACCATGGTCCTGCTTTTGACCTTGACAAGAACTATTTCTGAGCAACAAAAGCAACTTTTCCTATGACATCCTAAGTCTGACAGAAGAAAGGTGATTACTGTCTCAACGCTCAGCCAAAGCAATGAGGAGAGACGTGCTCCAAGCTAAGCAACCTCACAACAAGCGAGGGCACAGTCCTGAGCTGGAGAGAACCCTGGTCAAGGTGCCTTACCTTTCATGTAGCCCTTTGTATATCCATGTGGGTTTCAGATTAGGCCGTTTTCAGGATGGCTGGATACTCTACAGGAGCCTTTGATGAGAAGGTTTTGCAAAGGGAAAACACAAATAATCCAGTGAAATAGTTCATTCCTGAGCAGCATCCATCTGTGTGGGAGAAGAACTGAAGAGGAAAGATTTCATGGGATCCAGGATGGGGAATTGCATTATTTGATGAAATCAGGATTTAATATTCTGATGGTTTCAACATTCTATAATCTATACTCAGCAGTGACTATGGGATTTGCACAGTCAGATGCATCTTTTCAAAAAGATTGGATGCTTGATCCAACAATTTGGGCAGCTAGGATGAGCTGTCTGGCTTTCTGACTAGAAGCGAAGTAATTTCATCCTCAGTAGATTGTGGAGCCCCTTGTGGAGCCCCAACACTGTGGAGATCTGAACTTGGCATCCTCCTTTGCTCCATGTACAGCAGAACTGGAAACTTTGTCAATACGGACCTCTGTGATTTGGAAAAAGACCCAACAAACAATGAAACAAGAAATCATAAAGAATTATTTTCTGCTCTTAAGCTAGCAATGAGAGTATTACTTCAATCTTCAACCTTAAACTAAAAATAATTAAATAGCAATATGCAGCCAAGATGTTTTGCCCTGTTCATTCCAATTAAACACTAGCTGTCTCCCCTTTCTTAGCTGGGCTGAAGGAATAACACTTGCATTGTGCTGTACAATGGCTGCCCTCTGAGTTTTAGTGAGGGAAAATTTAGTTTTCTGCCTTAGGGCAAATTCCCCTCTCATGCTTAATCTTTTCAGCCCTTACCTCTTTTTATCATGCGTGAAGGAAATGTCCTGACTGACAGAGAGGCCTTGTGCTCTCCTTTCCTGTTCCTGTGTGATTCCCATCCCAGGAGAAAGAAAATGACCGTGGAATATCTCCTCCTGGGCAGTGGAGTTGGGTCAGATGTGGAGGGAGAGCTGTGACCATGTCTTGAGATCTGCTCTATGGCTGTCCCCAAGGCGAGACCGTGTGTGGGCAAGCAGGACCCCAATGTGGTCTGGGACCACCCCCAGGCTTTGGAGTACCTTAGGTACCTCATTTACTTTGTCAAACACAGTCACCAAAGCAACTTTTGTACTCTGGAGGAGCTACTTTTATGCCTCTTTCAAATCAGCTATCAGCAAATGACATGACTGGGGCTGTTACACAAGCACTTCTGCTCTCCTGGCTGCAAACATCTTCATTGCTCTTACTGCTAAATCCTGTAATGTGCTGCTATTTTTTATATCAACGGTTTTATTGCTCTAGTTTTCTGCCATCCCAGATGTCCATTCTTCTTTTGAATAGTATTTGAGCTGCAGATGAGTAAGTCCTTTCATGTAAACATCCCTCTTATCATGAAGATGATTTTATAAATACCCAAGATCCGATTAGTCTTCTGGAATCCTATTAGCATTGTTGATGTGCTGCTGGTTTCATGCCACTCTAACTTAAAGTTCTGGGTAATGAACTTATTCACTTCCTTCACCATATTTAACATTACTGTCAAATCACCCATGTTATTGCTAAAATGAACTCTCATTATGACAATTTTTCAATTGTGTTGCCTAAAAGGAGATAGATTCAAATGAATGTATCAGTTTGACACCTGAGTTAATACAGCTGAAATTAGATTGATTTTGGGTCTATTTTTAAAAAGAAAACTCTTTCCCTGACTTCATAAATCACCATGTAGGTCATACCCTACGTACCACCCCAAATACAATGAATATACCTCTACTTGAAACTGGAGAAGCTAGTGTAAATTAGAATATTTGTTGCCAATTTACATGATGATTTTTGCCAACTGAGTAGGGCATGAGTGACAAAGAGTTTGTGGCAAAGACTGACAAAGAGAGTGGCAGACCAGTGGAGGAATTTACCAGGAAAGAGCGAAAAATGCAGCAGGTCTAAATTAACTGGTGTTAAAGTTCTTTACAGATACTGCATTTCCAGCCTAGTGCTGGCACATACTTCTGACATTTTCTTGGCCCTCCTCTTTCATTGCTGCATGTTTGAAATGACATGCATGGTTGAAGTGCATTTAAAGTGGCAGTGTTTTGACAGAGCCCCAAGGGACCATCCTCTGATAAGGCTCTAAGTGTTCCAGCAGTTGTGAGCCCAACAGCACAGTGTGTCATCTTGCCTTTTATGGGCTAACTTTTGTTGAAGTTGGTCTTTTCCATTCATATTTTGTTCATATCTACTATCTTTCAGCTGAATCCCCACTATATATCTTCTTCAAATATGAATTTTGGCAAAAAAAATCAAGTCTACGTCATTCTAGTTTGAATACCTGCAGATTGCTAAGAATAGTTTTTGCTTTTTTTCCACTTAAAATAACGTCAATCCATACATTCTTCTTGTCCTTGCTTTGGCATCTTGACCACAAACTCTTCTGTTTCTTCTTTCATCTTATTATTAAGTGCACCAAACAATGTCTAAAAATAACATTTACAGCTGACAGTCTCTTGACTCACTTCCATTGCAAGTTTCATGTGATTTCCTCTAAATGGTAGGTTCAAGCTCCTATTCTCTTCTTTTGTGGAGTGTACATTAGCAAAAGTATTGATTGTGCTAACCAACTTGTTTTTTTAAGAGATATGGGTATGATTGCCTCTTACAGACAAAATATAGTGAAGCCTTCCCAGGCTTCAGGCATACCTTTTTGTTTGTGCTTTTGGAGATTAAAATTGCTAAGGGGTGTCAAAAAGAGCCAAGGAATTAATCAGTCACTAAAGGGGGAGTCTTTTATAAGCTCGTGTCAGAATAGCACCCTCTACTTCCTTCAGTGCCCTGATCTCATTATGTCGTGGCAGTCTGTCGGAGAAGGGTCGGAGAAGTCCTTTGGACTCCCTGCTTTGTATGACCATGTTACAGATCCCTCACTCAGGACTGGCAAAAATAAAAAGAGGTTGGTGACTAGACTACACCAACTATGTGCGCTCTCTGAAGCTGGAAGTCAAGACACAAAGCTGTGATAAAAGTGCCCCTTGATATCCCAGTAGCTCATTTGGTTTCTCTTAAATTTAGCTTCAGTACTGATAAAACCCAGTAATTTCAGAATAAAGACATGTGCATTAATGTGCTTTTGTAGTCTTTTCAGTGTAATTTGGTATTTTGTTCCTGTACAGAGTTGTAATAATGCCTTTATACTTTTGGTTTTTTTGCCTAATTTTCTGTCACTCTGGAAACTGGGAAAGCATTTTGTAAGTTGTACACATCAGTGACTGTGAAGCTCTCGAGTTTATTAGGTATTGTTAATACAGAAGGTTCTTGTGATTACAGCTCCTCTGACATATCTATTCTCAGTTTTCTACCGCAGCCTCAGAACTGTAATACAGATATACATAGTCTGGATGCTAGTCAAACTAGGAGAGATACACCTGTTAAATTAAATAGAAAGTTGATTGAGGCTTAGCTGAATTCCTTAATTATTAACAAATTTTAGCTTCTTATTTTATTGAAATGCAAAGAGATTTTGACAGCTGTTGAGGTAAATATACCTACAGCCTATATAGCTGTACCTTACATATATACGTACATGCAGAAAGTCCCTGACTGACCCAAGTGCTAATGATGTGTCTTCTGTGCCTCGATTCAACTCCTCTCCCAAAATTATAAAGTTACTTAGGATGTGTGTGCTTTGGGTGTGTGCTTGGGTTTAATTGCCTTCTTTCTATGTACATTATGATGAGAGTATAAAGTGAAGTCAAAATGTTTCAGGAAGAAATGCAGTTTTCCCTAAATATTCAGAGCACTGAAATGCTTTTCCTCGATGACAATTAGGGAGGTTTTTTGATGAAAGCCTGAAAAGCAAATATGCTTTAGGTAATGTGCTTCTCAGTTCAATGTTGACCTTTGTCACTGTCACATCACAGACCCATGCACTGTAAGAGGTGCTGAGGCCGCCAGAGAAGGTCTGGAAGAGGTGACCCTGAAATAGGCCTGAGCTAAATAATGATAACGTGAATGCTCTTGGGAATTGTGGCACAGAGGAATGTAAGCACAATCTGTGTCATGCAAGCTGTGCCCTGTTCCAGTGTTTGACGATCAGTGGTTCACTTTTGCTGGGAAGGAGGTGATGTGTCAGGGTGAGTTCCAGTGTTTAAAATGTCATGGCAGGTAGAGCTGCACTGGTTTGGCGTGGGGGGTGGAGTGGGCAGGTGGGTCACCTGAGCTCAGGTAGTACCTTCCAAACATCCTTGGGTATCCATGGTTTTGAATTTTGTTTCTTAAACACCTCTGTACTCTTCTTATGTGCAAGCTATTCCAGTGACTGTCCAGACTGATAATTAGATTCAGTGTCAATGTAAGGAAAAACTGTCTTTCTGTAAATTCGGCCAGTATTTGTTTGTCTTGTCCCCAGCAGGCAGAGAGAAGGTGATTGATTTATTCTTTAAAGCAAACTTTATAGCAAACTCTTGCACAGTAGAGGATTGCAGTAGACTCAATTTTCTCAGCCCCTGCAATCTTTTGTCCCCCATTAAGTTTTTTATGTGTCAGTTACTGTCTAGTTAACTTCCTCCACGTTCCCACATCTTTCCCATATCGTGGGACCCTTAGCTAGACAGAGAAATCCAATTAAAGCCTCAGCAGCTGTTGGCAGGGCAGCTTCATCCGTGCCTTCAGCGCTGCCCTTTTCCCCTCCCCAGGCCACTGCCTCTTCTGCAATCTTTCAGGAATCCTTCTCTTTGCCCACTCTCAGCAGACAGGAGCTGTGGCATGCTGCAGTAATTCAGTTTGTTGCATTGTCTCACAGAGCGAGTCACACAGAAACTTTTGTTTGAGAGGGAAGCTTGAGCAGCCAGTTCATGTGCACTGGGGCTTCTGAACCTCTAGAAGCAAAAACCATTATTTTTTAAAATGTCTTCTGAAGTCAAGCTCCTGAAAGATGAACTTGTCTGATTCTGCGGGTGCTATAGTAACGCTGAGTTGGAAGTAGAAAGTAAAAGATGGGGAAAAACAAACCCTAGTAAGAGATATAAGAAATATGCAATCTTTCTCTAAATTCTCCTACATGCCACATTCATCAGAAAGTGCCTCTTGCTTAATAACAATGGAGGAAAAATAGTTTTCCTGAATGACTGCAGTGCTGAATTCCATTTCTAAACATAGTATTGAAGAAAAGCTTTGAGTTTATTTCACAGGGAGTCAGATCCAAACCAAGGTCAGTACTTCCCATTATCCTTTTTCAGATCACAGACAGTCAGCTTGAATCATTAGAGACAGTAACAGCTAGTCTGCTCTGGAATATGAAAATGGTTGTAGAATAAGGGAGATTCTGAATCAGAGCTACTTTTAAAAATATTTATTATTCTTCAATTCTGCAGTATGGAGAATGCATACATATTTATGAGGGAAATCTTTTTTTTTTTTAAACTAAACAAATGCATCAGAGCAACCAGGAATTGCAATCACCTCAATACAGACATGAACCAATAGATCTCTGAACCATTCATTGAGAAAGTGTCTCTTGTGGAAAACATTTTGCTATTGAATAGAGCAATGTCATTTTCTTTTCCCATTTCTGCTAGTTTTCTGTCGCACTTTAGCTTGTAGAAATCTTCTAATTTCATTTTAATTAAATACAAGAATTTGCATAAGAATTGAGTAGTTTCAGAAAAAATCTCCATGACAACCAAAGCATTTTAGATAAATTAACATTTATTATATAGAACCAAACAATTTTTAAAATTGTTAGCACATGCTGGCATTGAAACAGATCTTGTATTTATATCAGGCAGCATCTTGTTTGAGACTGTACATGAAGGAACATGACACAGTCCACAGCTAAGATGTGGTGCAAGAGTTTTCCGTAAAAGCCAGCTAAAAGGAGAACGAAAATGACCATAAAAACAGTGACGTCTTTTTTTGGTGCCACAATATTTATAAAGGATGACCTGCAAAGCAAATACAGACAGTGCTTAAAGAAAGCAAAACAATATCGGGAACTGATAAAGTAATAAAATTTTTTACTGTTTTAGATGGCCAAGTTGATTTAGCAGGACTTTTGCAAGCCACATGATATGTTTCTAAATTCAGCTAATTCTCAAGTGCTACCTATTCCACAGCGTGGAAAAATAATATTTATAGCAGCAATATTAAGTGATGGCTAAATATTGCAAATTTTAGAGTAACTGTTCAGATTAATTAGCATAAAACTAAGTGCATTTACCAATATGAGTTAAGGCAAGAAAGCAACAGACCTGCTCACATTTCAGACAAGACTGGAGGATGCGTAGAGTGGCCCACGTGGGAGGGAAGCAGAGAAGAAAAGCTAAGAATAGGAGAACTTGTGCATGTAGAGCATGGGGGAGGAAAAAGTAAGTTTGTCAAAGTGGTAAGATTTCAAATTCTCTTGATCAGCAGGAGTCATGAGTACATCTTGAGTTTAAAATTGAAGGAATATTCATTGTACTGAATTGTGATAGCCATGAAAAATGAAAGAGCCTTTGGTCTCACGGTCAGAGGTCTTAGTTGCAAGTTTGAGGCATTGCCAGAGTGCAAGGCCTGGAGTGGCTCTGCGGAGTGGGGAGTGACATTCACCCTTCAGTCTCAGCTGAGAGCTCTCTCTGTCACAGCAGCAGCAGGAGCTGACTGAGAATTTAAGGTACTGTCAGTCTTGCACAAAAAGCTATGTGCCATCAGTGACTATCCCAGTCTAGCATCCTCTGGCAGTGGATGAGTCCTCTCCTTGCTCAAAGCAGGCTCATTGGTGGTTTTGATCCTTTTTTTACCACTGCAGCTGTGCAGCCTCTGTTTCTCCTGTTGGACTTGGACAGAGCTGGCCTCCTGTTTAGTTACTCATTCAAAAATCAACCCCAGAACCTAGTCCTTTCCTTCTCTGATGAAATGTTCACTTGTTTATTCTTGTAGGAGATTGATTATTTTCACTTGCCTGATGTGCTTGTCGTTAATCCCCAGCTACACGTGTTCTAGTCTACTGTAAAATTGTATATTAATATAATTTTAATACTCCTCTGAAAACTGATTCTAAAACGATGCATGGGGATTCCCCATCTCTTTCCTCATTGATTTTCAGATCCCATGTGTTTAGCTTAGCAGGATTGCACTCTTCCTTTTTGGTTTTTTCCTGCCAGTAAAAAAGAGTCTGCAGAGCAAGTGTGGCCTCACCGGGATACGCCAGTGCTTCCCACGGCTTCACACAGATACAGGGAATTGAAGCATAGCAGCAGGAAGAATGCCCCAAAAGGAGTAAAATCCATTACACGGCCTTCCCAAATTACACTGCAGGCCACAGGGCTGTGGTGATTGCTGGTAAGATCTTAAAGCATCTGCAGTTGTAGACTCTGGTGAAAACGTGCATCATGGAAACATTATAAACAAAACAGCAACAGCTCCAATTCTGTGGCAGAGAGGCTACACTGAAAACCATCTGCAAAACTAAGGAATTTATGCTGCTAGAAAACTTCCAGTGCTCACAAGGGACAGAAATGCTGGAAAGGCAGGCTGGAATCTGGCAAGGGTTACTGCAAACTATGAAACACTTGAACACATGCATGTGTTTGATGGAGGAAGCTGCCAAAATTTCAACTACAGGAGAGCATGCACCCCCAGAAACACATTATGCCGTTCCCACAGGCTTGCTGGGCAGTGTGACGCCAAGGGTGGTTTTGCTCACTGCTCAATTAGTTATAGCCCCGGTGTAAATCTGTATATATCTGTTAGAGCCTGGCAAGGCTCTTCCACCTCTGGGCAGCAGCAGCAGCTGCGAGTGTGATAACACAGATTTCTGGGGGTGCTGGGCCCTGCAGGCAGGGAGGGCTGTGCCTCAGCACCCTGGGACTGGGGCTGTTCCCAAAGGGCATCTCCGTCTCTGCTGGCACTGGGACAGGGTGGTGAGTAGAGGCTTTGGGAAGTATTTCCCTGCTTCTCTCTATAGAAGGAAGTGGATTTTCTCAAATGTGCTGGCGTGAAAGACAAGATTTAAGTCAGGTGGTGCTTTAGGACACCTGTGTCTCGCTGTCCATCTAGCAGATGTTCTGTTAAATGTGGGTCTTGCCATATACAAGTGTAAACAATTGGATCAGCGTATTTCGATAAATGTGTATGCACAGCCATGAAGAAGTGATCCTACGCAAATCAGCATTGCGTTTTTGCTTGCTCTAGAATGTCTTCATTTTGAAGTTGTGCCTTGAATTTCCTGGGTGCTTGCATCTCCAAACTGAGTGTTTTTGCAAGCTTTTTTTCTGGTTTGACTTCAATCAGTTCTGGATTCCCTGCCGTCTTCCTCACAGTTTTTCTCTCCAGCACTTTTTTGGCCTACCTGGCTCTTTCATTTGCATATCAAAGAGAATATTTAATTAGTTCCTTATTGCTGCTGTTCCTATCTTTCTGTCCTCTCAGCAAAGGCTTAATCTTCTTTCACGATGGTTCTGTTAAAGATCCTTCTGTAAACTAGGTATAAATAGTAGGGGTTTGATTCAATAATAGTGAAATAAGATATTTCTGCAGGTTTCCTTCCCATTATAGAGAAAAGGGCAATGAGTCATTGTTAACCTGCAAGCGGAATTTGAAAAATCCTTTTAAAGAAGACTCACTGGTCTCAGGTAGGAGTGTTGCTGGCACACCTACCATTTGTCTTATGTAAACTCTCGCAGGGAGGATGCAAAAAATAAATATGCAAATGATCCCCCAGCATTACTATGTGACCTAAACTACAGGATAATCTTCTTTCTATACTCCTCCTTACTGCCTAATACCCAGGTTTTCGTTATAAAGCAGAGTATCCTTTGAAATAAATGTTCACGTTTGGAAAGGGATATGTCTCTTTTCTTTTATTGCCATCACAGAAGATTAGGTTTTCTGTTTGCTCAATTATTATTAAGTAAGAGTAAGGTTTCTATTCTCAATAAGTCTGAATTCTAGACTTCTGGAAAGCTGGAAAGTTAACAGCATGTGACATAAGCTGTCATTGGCTTGCCAGTGCATGTCGTTCACCTATAGCACTAGCAGATGAGTCCAGTGCAATTCACAGTATTTCTACAGTTGTTTTCTATTGTTCTTGTGAAACAGGGGCCCACACTTTATTACATTTATTTATTTTAAGGTATAAATTAGACAGCTTCATCTACAAGGTGTGTGTGTTTTTTCTGCTCTGTGTTTAACATAAATAAAGAGACCAGCATGCTATGCTTACCAGCATATATTTTCTAAGTCAGGGTGGACTCATCCTCAGGTCAAGAGGGCAGTTTTGAGCACCTCTTTGATTTTTCCCCTGTTTCCAGTGGTCATTAGTGGTTTTCTTTTGTTCATTGGCTAGGCATTGACAGGAAGCTCATATTTTCTTTGATTTTGGAGGAAAATACATAGAATGCACTTAAGAAATTTTTGTTTTTTCATTCCTCTGGTTTATGTGCTTGAAAAAGATAGAACAAAGACTGTGCTACCACACTGTAAAAAGAGAAAATTTTTTAAAATTTTACTAAGGGAGATGTGTAAATTTAATTGTAACTGCACTGCTGCATATTTCTCTGATCTTATTCTGAGACGTGTTGGGAAATAAGAGTATTCTAAATACTGGTGAAGCCTTAGAACCTGCCTCATGTTTTTCTGAGGTGAGGTGCAAAAGGTCATCCTGCACCTGATGGAGTCAATGTATGGGGCAGGATGGATGCTACAGACAGGCACAGGCTGACAATAAATACTTCATTTGAATTCAAAAGGAGGAGGCAGCAAAGCCAGTTTATTGGGGGAATGAAGAACTAAGCAAGAGCATCACTGGGGCTCAGGTCTCACAATGTAATCTAACAGAAGAGGCTAATTCAGCCTGAAATGGCTAAGGAATAATCTACCCTTCAAGCATAATGTAGCATTTTATTGTGTGATTTGTTGGGTTCTGTAACCTCTTGCCTATACTTCAGGCTAAAAGCTTCATATAATGTCTCAATGAGCAACCTTTGCTTTGTTTTCCCCTTGTGATGGTAAATTTCAGTAAAGCTCTCCCTAATGGTGCAAACAGGTGACAAAAGAGGGGAAGGGCTGAAGGCACAAAAAAAGCAAAGGTGTTAAAGCCGTGCATATGGCATGACAGCTAAAGGGTTGTCACAAAAACCCAAACCCAAACATTTTAGAAATAATCCCAAGCAATTAGGCAGCAAAGAAATCGTGATGGAATAGAAGAGCTGCTTGCGAGGGATTACTTGCTGTTGCCGATGTCACACAAATAGATTTGGTTCTCTGTGACCACAGTGAGTGTAAAGGCAAAGTAATTGCAGCTGATTGGGAACATTCCTGTGCAAGTTGCTTTCCACAGTGCCATGCTTGTTGCCTCTGTTTCTGGTGGAGTACTACCTTTGCATTGTTTCTCACCTCTAATCACTTGTTCCTCTAATGGGTATACACATGTACATTAGTCAACACTTTCCTCTCAGCTTTTCTGAAGCTGTGAGGAGCTGCATTGATGGTAACTCAATATTTCAGAGAAATATGCAGTCTATTTCAGAGAAAGGAAGTGGTGAAAAGTTACTGCAAAGCAGGAGCAGTGGGGAGAAAGAAGGATAAGCCTTCCTGCCACCAGCAGAGTCTTTTTATGGATCTTGGGGCAGAAGGTCTTCCCAGTGACTTTTGACTTCAGAAATTTAAGGTTTCTTGCTGTACTGCTTCATAGGAATTTCAGGGCATTGTTTTATAAAACTGGCTTGTATGCTTGCAGGACATTATTCTATAAAATATCTCATAGCCACCACAGGTTCTGTTTTTAGACAGCATCTGTCTATGTTTTCTTGGGCTTTGGAAAATGAATATGGTAAAAATACTAAGACTTCAGATCAGAAGTCTGACCTTTAAGGTAACTCTCTGAGGGAGAATTATTGTAGTTCACAAATACCATGTTCAGTTTAAAACCATTGTAAAAAGACTTTCGGGTGTCTTAAATAGAGTATTAGTATATCTTAATGATAGATCCTTCTTTTATTAACTGCTTTTATGTCATTGAGCAAATCTGTGTCTACTGCTGACTCTGCGAGACAAAGTAGCTTTTCTGAAAGAAAAAAGTAGCTTTCGTTGTAATGAAACTGTGTTTCTTTGAGTGCAGCATCCCCAGTTTTCTGATGGGGGGAAGAACAGTTGTTCAGCCCATCACACTCGAGGGATAATTCAAAGCCAGTAAATTTTTACACCAACGCTTTCTCTTGAATAATTCAGATCTGTGTGTGTATAGCACAGTGCTTTTGTTTTATAACTAATTAAGTAGCTGACTAATTAACTAATGGGAGGGGGGTTAAGTTAAATATAAAAGTGAAAAAGCAGTTCCTAAATGCTGAGTAGCTTTATCTGAGAGTAATTCAGATTCCTTGTGTGTCAGAAAGTTCTAAAAACTTTGAACTGAATGTGTACATGTTGCAAGCATCTTATCCACTTGGTATTTTACCTCCTGTCCTTTGTTTATCTGGGACACAAAGGTAACTTAAATTGCAAAAGGGTTGTTTTCTTGCCTCTTGGGAGCACTCCTCTGTCCTGGTCATATTTGAATTTGATTGCTTGCTGTCTCATATTTGAAAAGAAGTGTCTGCCTGTGCTTATTCACCTTGATGCTTAATAGTGTTGCTTTTTTTCTGTAGGATTGTGGAGAAGGGGTACTACAGTGAAAGAGATGCTGCTGATGCTGTTAAACAAATCCTGGAGGCGGTTTCTGTGAGTATTACCTGGCATGTGATGCTCAGCACCTGATCTTTCATACGTGGTGGCTCAATAAATACTTGCGTGTGAAAGAGGCAGTCTGCACAAGTTTCCTCCTACTATTAATTCCATGTTGATAATTTTTAAGGTAATGAGTGACACTTTGAAGAATTGCACTTCGATCAGAATGACAGTAATATTGAGAGAGAGCAGAATAATAATTGGTGCCAGTAGTTTGTGCAGTTTCTAATATAACTTCTTCTTCTATATGTTTTGTGATTTTCAAACATTGGAATTTTTTATACAACTATTTCACATTCTGTCACTTAGAGAAAGGTAAACAGATTCCTGAGGCAAGATGAAGAAGGCTTGTAGTGTCTATAATAGAGTATTTTTGTACATTTTCTATGCTTCTTAGTCACTGGTACCTCTTCCATCTGATTTCACACCAGACGTTCGCCAAACCAGCAATCAGGCACTGGGGAAATACTTAAGAAATTAATTTGTCCAGTGTCCACTGTATGTGTTAACACTATTCACTTCCAGTGTAGAGAGGGAGAGAGGGGACATGTTGGACTAGAAAAAGGACAGGTCAGCCTGCAGGGCTCATCTGAAGGATGTCAGTGGCAAGGCAGGGTCTGTGCATGGAGCTGTCCTCAGGGAAGGACAGGCAGTGATGCCTGACCTCTGTGGAAGGTGTCTGGAGATGAGATTACTGGTTACAGCAGTAATTCTCTTAATCAGAAGGAACAGGCCAATCGGGGCATATTTACTTGGGATGATAGCAAAATACCTCAGTGTGAAAGGTCCCTGTAAATCACGGTTTGGTATTATTTGTGAGCCTGTTTACACTAAAGAAGAAGTAAGAATTGGTGTTTACTGCCCTAACTGCATAAACTGCAAGGCCATGCATGTTCACTTCATGGTCCTTTCTGAATGATCTGATGTCTACTGTGTCACTCTCATCCAAACAAAATCTAAATTATGTATTTTAGAGCACATCACCATACATTTGTATAAACTTTTAAAATTGGCTCAGATTATTATTTCATGACCAACATTTTTCTTTCCGTTAAAGTGCCCCAGTTAAGATGGGTCGGCATTATTTAACATTCTTTTACAAAAAAGATGATGATTAAGTTTTGCTGAAAGATATTTCAAAAGGTGTTTAAGCTCTTTATTTTAAAAGCCAGGAATTAGGTTAAATTTTCAGCTTCTATGAAGTGTAATAGCTTGGCTGAAATCAGTGGAACAGCGATGTAACTGAAAAGATGATTTTATACTGGCAATAATTTGGATTTTTATGGATCCTTGTACTAGATCCACAGCTAGGATGAACTGTATTGACTTCTGCTCTTACAGCTGACACTGAACATCTAAGCCAAACCTGGAAAAGCTGTGGAAATGGCAGTAGTTCCCAGTTTGGGATCTTTGCAGCCCAGCTGAAGTATTCTGATAGATTGGGGCTATAAATTTGACAGAATGGTGTTCGTAAGCAGGACAGGAGTTGTTGTTAGAAACTGAAAAATGCTGCTGCAGCAGAATAATCTTTTCAAAATAAAAAGAAATGTATCCATAGATCATTCTTAAAACCAAATATTTGTATAATTTGTACAATAGGCAATGCCAGTGAATCCTCTTCTGGTACCACATAGGCTTTTGGACCGATGCGATTTTTATAAACTGCTCTTTGAAAAAGCAGCATCCAGCCTTCCTTTTGCTGACCTCTCTTGAACTAAATGTTTATAATTCTTCTGTTCAGGGCTGTTGCCCCAGTCATGGATCTGTCCTTGCAGCGGATCATTAATATGAGGAGGTTTTATGTCTTCATACAGCAAAGGTTTTTATGAGACACTTCTAAAGGCTTTTGTGAGAAGTGCAGAGTGGGATTTTAAAAGCACACAAGCATTTTTTATTCAATTCCTTTTGAAATTGTTAAAGCAAATGGACTAAATAATGGACTGATCCGTAGAGCTTCTAGGTCTGTCTGTTTTTCGTAATACCCAAATACCTGTAAGCCCAGCTCTAACTGGCTTACCAAGAATTAATCAAGCAACCAGAGTTGCACACAGAAAATTAATCTGAATCTTCATGTCACAAACCATCATAAATATACCAGACATCTGTCATCACCAAGATCAGAGAAAATAACAAAATCACTACTGTTTTGTAGACCTCCACATTCATTTTGCCCTTTTTCATGATTTTTCTTTCTGCTGTTTACATCTGACCTGGTGTTCCCACTCATGACTGTATTTGCCCTCAGTGGGAACAAATTACATTTTTTTCTCTCTTTTGCATTTTTGCATTTTCCATTATTCTTTCATTGTTCTTGAGGCTGGGAGATAGCTTCATTCATAAGATAAAATGCTTGTACAAAACTAGGTCATATCCGCTTAGCTCTTCTGCTATGCTGTTCAGAGCAGGTAGGGAGGCTTTGTTGCTACCTGAAATCTCAGCGCAGGGTGAATTTCATTCCTAAAGAGGAGGCATTTGAGGGCAGTGTTTCCTGGCACATCATTGTTATTTCTCTCCTGTCAGAGAATGAGTTGCATTCAGTGTGGTCTTCTTGCATGCTTATTCCAGTAGGAGTTTTCTCTTTTTCTTTTTCTTTTTCTTTTTCTTTTTCTTTTTCTTTTTCTTTTTCTTTTTCTTTTTCTTCTTCTTTTTCTTTCCTCTTTTTTTTTTCTTTTTTTTGTAATGAATTAATTTCTGCATGCAGATGTCCTGAGGCCAGATCTTCAGTGGCTATTTTGCAGAATGGGTTATTGATGTTTTGATATCCAAGTAGTCCTTGAAATATTGGTCACAAAAAGAATATTGCATACATTTTAAAGAGACATTTATTTTACGGCTGGTCAAAATGTATAAAATTACACTGATTTTTTTTGTCCTTAATGTGTATTTTCAAAATCTGATATTTGTCACTAAAAATAAACCCTGTACCTTCCTATCTACTCTGCATTAGTGTCAAAAGGACAGTTTTCTGCTTGAGGGTTAAATTACCCCTTCCAATATATTTAAATCTGAAATTATGTATAACACTTTACTTTTTGTAATTAGGATAGTTACTAGAATACCTACGGTATGTAGTGTTGAATTCATTCAGCATTCTCTAAGTTAATTTCCCCTCACATTTTATAATAATTTGTTTCCCTAGACTGGCCATTATCTTGTCTAGATAGGAACATTTTCCTGAAGTTATATGTGGGACTCCCTCAGTTTCTATTTTTTTATTTAAACGTTCTGTATTTTCAAGCTTCATTATAGATCTCCACTTCTGCTCAGTTCCTTGTCATCTGAAAGTCGCAGGGAGCACGCTGAACTCTCAGATGTGATGGCAAAGCCTGAGGGCACTTAAGCAACTTGCAGGATTGAGAGAGAAAATCTAGATTAAAAGTTTCTGTGCATTTCAGAGAATTTTGATCTGTCCAATAATGAACTGTATATTAGCAGGTAAGAACCTACTACGAATATGAAGCTTGCAACTACATTTTCCAAAATCTGAGGCATTGATGTGTCTGAAAATTAGAGTTTAGGCCAGATGAGGTAATCAGACTTTTAAAGATAGGATGAGACTCAAGGGGATTGATTTAGATATTTGGTGGTTTTGACATTCAAATAAAAGTGTACAAGAGATAAAGATTATGCAGAGGTTTCCTTTTTTTCTATGTATTCATTGAGTTAGTTCCTGCTGGAGACAGAGACAACCAATGGATTTTAGTTTTAGCCAAAAGCTACAAGGTGAACTTATTTGAGGTGTAATTGTCACAGGTTTCTGACATTTTGAACAAGGAAAATGTGTTACATTATCAATATATACTTAGCAAGGCTTAAAAACGCACACCATTAAGAAGGGTAAGAATTGGGAAGAAACCTGGAGCTAAGTTCTGTAGAAAATAAAGTTAAATTCCACAGGAGAGAATGGCAGGCCTGTCTAGGTATTACAACACAGGATAAAGACTTAACAGAGTAGCAAAATTTGGGACCACTGTATATAAGAAGAGGAATTCTTTTGCATGATTTTAGATACTGAAGGACATTGACTTCCTTCTTTTAGAAGATTTTGCAAAGGACTTTCATTTCAGTAGAGGAGGCATTTGTATCTTCAGATTTCTCCCCATTCACTGATGCATCCTGAGTGTTTTCCATCCTCCCTCTGGCAGCAGGGAGTGCTTTCTGAGTCTGTTCCTGGCATGAGCGTTGTTATCCATAAGGATGAGATTAAGGAAATGAGGTTGCTCTGATCTAGGGCTACCCACCCACCCCTGCTTTTCTGATGGGGAAAGAAGGGGAAGTGTAAAATTCTTTTGTCAAACTTTCCGTACGTTTGCATGAAAGCGAAATTTCAGAAACTTGAAGGTTAGGCCAGATTCAGTGTGTCGTTTGACTATGTGGCTGTTATTAAGAGGACCAATGCCTGATCCTGTAAGGCAAGGAATTTGCAAAGGTTTATGATGTTGTATTTTATTCCCTGGCAGTATGGTCCACTTTTGCCATTCCCCTCCTAACACACTCACAGACTCAAAGCCTCTTGAAATAGCATAAACACTACTTTGATAGTGGTTGTATTACACCGCAGAATAAAGGGGTTCTGGCAATATTTCCAAAAATGACTTCCATAATGAAACCTGCCTCATACACATAATAAACCCTGTATATCAAGGCATAGTGTCAGACAGAGAGGAAGAATGAAATAAGGGGAGAATCTATTGTTTGCTTGTGTTGTATCATCTTATAATTGCAGGGAAGGCAGGCAGGACTGATGGTTGGATTGATATCAAGATGTGTTTTGCAGGTCAATTACACTCATTCTTCCACGAACTGGGAGTATTGCCACAGGCATGGCATGCAACTTAATGACTTGTAGTGAGAAATAACAGCATCAGTCCATCCTAACACATTGTTGTTGGGCTTTTATTAAATAAAAAATAATTTCTATTTGATGTAGTCTAGGCATGAAATGCTTCTTTCTGCAGGCTTTGTTTTCTGAGGCTTGAAGGTGAATCCTCTTGGAGAGGGGTAGTTTAACATGTAGAGAGATGAGTCCATGGAATCTGGGAAATTGTCTTGGCCTTTTCATCCATTTGGTGACAACATTTTAATGGGGTCCTCATCAGTGCCCTGGGAGACCGTTCTGTCACACTGCTGTCAAGAACAAATAAACAAGTAGGTAAACTGTCAAGCTGTTTAAGGAACCTATTGAAGTGCTGCCACTGCCTGGGAGAGAAATGCATTTGTGTTTCAAATGTGCTGTTTCTGAAGCAATGTTCAGTAATGGTTCCACACACAGGATAATCTGCTTAGAGGGTGAAGGCATTTTTAATGGGTAGGTTCATAATTTTGCAGGCTTACATTTGATTGTTTTTCTTGTTAACAGATTTTAAACTCTATTTTTCTTTTTATCAATGTACTTAAATTGTGGGGAGGTTAACAGAGTGTGACTTACTATCACACTAACCTGATTCATTAGTTCCTTGATTCAGAACTAATTTTTCAAAAACATTTTTTGAGATCTGTATTCAGCTGAGTACAAGATTCCTTTCGCAGCACACATATTGAAGAAGAATTACAGTCAAAAGAGTCCAGCAATGCTGCCGTCAGCAATGAGGAAATGAGGGTATTGTATTTGCTATTATCACTAATAGAGGAAATGGAGCAAGCAGATTTACTGCATTACAGTTAATGTCCAGTGCAGAAAAAAGTCAGGGCCATATTTGCCTAATTGTTACTGTTTTATATTATGCTTTTATCTAAGTAAACTATCCTTTTCTCCTTTTGGAAACATGTCACTACAGTATTACTTTTGGAAAATATTTGGAAGTAACAATGAAAGTGACTAATTAACACTTGTTTTAACTCTCAGCACACCACAAATACAATGCCAAATGCTGCTGAGTTTGAGTCAGTAGCTGATGCTTATTCCAAGAGACTGACATTTACAGGGAAATTGCTGTCTAAAAACTGACTGGGGACTCAAGAATTTGACCTTTTCCCAATTCATCTCAGGGAGATGGGCAATTTACCTGCACCTTCATTTATAGGATGGATTGTTGAAAATACTGTGTGAGGAGAGTGCTGACCCCGTCCAAATGTTCCATCTGCCTGATTTGCTGATTCTTGGGGCATTGTTTGGTGATGGCCTTTAGAGGGGGAACAGCATAGGAATAAAAGCTCTGTGAGAGCCTGAGTCTTGTCTTTAGACAGCCACACTTTGCTCTTCTCTATGTTACCCAGCACAGTGTTAGAAATTAATAAGCACAAGAAGATGGAAAAGACTGCATTTATCTCAGACCTTAAACTGCTAATACTACTTTTATTTTAATAATCTTTATTGCATGTATTTTGGAAACTCTAATGCAGGGATAGGGCATCCAAGTATCTGTTCCTATGGGACACACTGTTAAGCCTCCAAAAATTACATGTTGCTGTAGAAGCCTGGCAGGGGTCTGAAGGTTTCTGAGCTGGAGAAGCTCCTGAAGTGTCCTGAGATCCTCACATACTGTGCAGATTCAGTAAAAAACTAGCAGCTGGATGCTACAGAAAAGGTCAAGAAGAACTCACGAAGACTGAGGAGATATCAGGAATGGCCCTTGAGGAAATACCAAAGTAGAAAACCACCCAACTGTGCATGAGTAGAAATAGAGGAGAATTGTTAAGTGGCACTGCAGGAATGTCACCAGTGAGTCCTGCCCTTCACGCAAACTGTGCGGTCTTGATAAAGTGACGGTGTGGACACACATTACAGTATTTCACTAAGGAGGGAAAGGCATCTGGTTAAACGCTGTATTAAATTCCCTAAAACCTTTCTGAGGTTTGAGAAAACGTAGAGTTCTAATCAATTTCACAGAATCCTGTGCAGTGAGAATGGCCTGAAAACACCTCTGCACAAGGACCCTTGCCCTGGTCCCTGCAGTAGGCTGCCAGGCAGAAAATTGCTTACCCAAAGAACTGGCACAGAATAGAAGCACCTTCTCAGAAGTCACTGCTTTATCCCTAAAAAAGATTTACTGGAGCCTGAGGAAACGCCTTTATCCAGCCCTCCAGGACTGTGCTCTTCTGTTTCCTAAGTGGACCATGCCTGTAGGACTAAGCAAGGACAAGTCTGTCTCCCTGTGTCTTGCTGTTCCTGCATCAGTAATGATGGTAAGGAATAAAGAGACGTTGATTTCAGGAGTAAATTACTAGGGAACCTGTGAAATGAAAGACAGTTGCCAAAAAATTACTCAGTAGTATTATTATAGCCTTATGCAATTTTGCTTCTCCAATTTCGTAGTACTAGACTGACTAAGATTGCAGCCTCTCAGCAAATGACTGTTTGCAAAATTGCTTTTTTTTTTGGTTAGACTATATGGAAACTTATCAGAACCCCTATGCTTGTGATTTGAAATAAATGCTGAGAGAATTTCTGCCCTCTTTGGGGAGGTTCCTGACATGCCAAGGAGTTGGCATATATTACGAGTGACTGACACTGATCCCTCTTAGACAGGCTATGTAAAAATTCATCAGTCATTGTTTCAGTCTGGTGGCTCCATTACTGTGGCGCTGACAGCATGAGTGAATCAAGACTGCTCATTTAATCTCTCATGATCCCTTACTGATCCCCTGAAATGTCAGCAACTGTTGATATTTTGGAAGTTGTAATGAATCTGGTTTTTCCCCTTTACTCCTTCCTGATTTTTTTTTTGTTTGTTTCTGAGTGGCTGGTTTACACAATGTCATACTAGTTTGCTGACATGTGAAGGATGCTTCCTGAAGCCTTTTACCTCCACTCTCATTGTTTCCACCAACAAATCCAGGGAGTGCCTAGACTTTAAATTTCACACACTCCTTCTTTTCAGTTGTGGTTTTCACAGACCTCAGCTGGGAAGTGTTGAAATAACCAGATTCCAGCAGAGGGGAATATTCAAGCCCATGTCTTCAGGAATCAGCGACACTCCACTCTTACCCTTTCATCAGATTTGAGTGCATCATGGTGCATTCATGAGCCAGAAATAGTGAGATCAGATATTTATAAGAAACAGGGTGTCTCCTTGGTTCAGGCAGTGGGTGATCCAGGCTTTTTTTAGATGTATTAGATAGTGCCTGAAGGAAGCACACGGTCAATGGCACTTCAATTTCTGGGCATTGACAAGTTTGACTGTTTGGTGAACCGTGCTGGATGTGAGAATTTTGTTGTATTTTCTGGCTCAAGTTCTTGTGCAATAGTAAGGATGAGGACCACCTGGAGTGTAAACAAACAGTATATTTCATTATTGAAATGTGCTTTTCCGAATACTCTGCTCAGCTGGATCCATCTGATAAATAGCAATAGCATAAATTCAGCATGCTGTCTGTCAGGAAGTAAACATATGAATCTTTTGCTTCTTGGGTGTTAAAATTACTTTGTTTTACCATTGTGATTTCCTGTCTATAAAATACTATCGTACTTCATAATTATTATCATACTTTATGGTAATAAAATATGCTAGTTTTGAATTACATTTTAGTGTGCAAAATCTAACAACTCTAGAGCTAGGTACCATAAATTATCAGGGCTGAAAACTGGTCCTTTTTCTTGCATCTGACTGTGACTGCTTCGCTGGGGTTCTTATATCTTTCTGTGTGACACGTTAATGCATTTTTTAATAAGGAATTTGGAAAGGCATGCAATAAAATCGGCTAAAATTATGTCCTTCATTTAAAAACCAAGATTTAATCTAAAACTCCATAAAGACTTGATAATAAGTGGTATGGAGCATTGTTGCTAACAAAAAATTCAACATGGATTTCTGTGCAGATACAACTACCCTGGAATGATTTTGTGCTTCTGCCTGTCTGGAAGGACGAATAATTGAGCAAACTCAAAAGGGAAAAACTTGACAGCTCCATGTCTCTCATAAATAAGAGTTCTTCCTGAGTCCTGAGAAGGTACTTCATTAAAGTGCCTTTAGTTTGAGCACCACATGAGTTTTCCAATGTATACAGAAGGTGCGTCTTGTCTTGTAGCATTTTCCTTGATGATAGGATTAAAAAGATCTCTTCTTCTGGCTGCTTAATTTTTTCCACCTAGTGAGAGAGATGGTTGCCAATGTGTTAAGTTTCTTGCAAAATGTAGCCGAAATTATTCAGTAGTCTGAAAAATTACTAGTGGAAGGGAGCAGACCGACTCCTTACATCTTCTTCCTAAAGAAAGATGCAAATGTCCTCAGGAGGAGATCTGTGCAATCAGGGTTTACTTCACATATTTTCTTCGTCCCAATCCTATTTTTTCGCTTCTGACATTCTTCCTCTGACTGTGTTTCTTATTGGAATCCAAAGCAGGGAGGACCAACACGCAGGCAAGTGGTGGCTCAGGCAGACAAGGTTCCACAGGTACTTCAGCTCCCTGCCTGGTGAGAACTGAGAGTTTCTTGGAGGAAAGCCATCTTCGTCTCCTCAGAGAGGGTCCTCCACCTCTCCATGGCTGCTTCTTCTTCAGGTTTGCAGGCTCGCATCACCGTGGGCAGGAGCAGATGGAGGCTCCTGCCCTGCTCCTGCCAATGCAGATGTTGGCACAGATGTGCGCGGGCTGGGGTCTGCCAGCGCCCTTCCGTCCTCTCCAGGGACTGCTGGAGGGTGGTTTCCCTTCGTGCTGGATGAGTTCCACAACTCCCATTCTCCAAATGTTGCAGCAGCGTAGTGCCATTTACTCTACACCCAGATTTGGTATATTTATTTTGTATATTTAGTGGTCTGCTGTTCACATGCCCATTGGTAAATCAAACAGATGAATTTAAGCCAGGGTTTTTTTAATAAAAACAACATGGTTTCAGACAAAATGCTCTTAACAAATCAGAGGTTATCTCACTACTTTGAAGCATTTATCTGGTTTTCTGTGAAAGCATAACTCCTTGCAGTAATTTTGAATGTGTGGTTATCTAGGAGGGCAAACCAATAGAAAAAAATTTTAAAAATCCACAAATAAAAGCTTCAGTCTCTAGTAAGCTTTGAATTCTCTAATCAGATACTGTGAAGAAAAATCTGGTAACATGCAGAGAAACCAACTCAATGACAAAATCTGATATATTTTGCCTTTAAATACCTGTGTGGTCACTGAAATTTGCAGCAAGGATAAGACCCAGTATTTCACTTCTGAATATTGAAGAACCATTTCCAGCCCTACATGGTTTTGTAATTGTTTCCATGTGAGACTGCAGGACCGCTCCTGTGCTGGGTTGTTGCAATTGCTATCGGTGGAGGTGCTCAAGCTGCCACTTTCCTGAGCTAAATTTCAAAGTAGGGGTCTGCAAAGGATCTCCTGTTTGGTCAGGTACAGAGCTGCTTCCTTCCCAGACTCTCTGCCCTTTCCCCCATCTCTGCTAAGCCTAAGGAGACTGAAGCAGTGATGTCTGAGCAGATCCTGGAGCACGTGTTTCAGGAATGCACTATAGATTTCTATAGTTGTGATTTAGTGATAGCGAAGTAATGTTTGAATAACATTATAAGGGTATTTTCCAAACTATCAGAAAAGATAAGCAGAAGAGTGATATTGCTTGCTTAACATTGCTGCAAGAGCTCTTGTTGGCAAATAGAAATTGAGAAAGCCAGCAAAGCATGTCTCTTTTGCGGGTCTTGTTGAGGTCTGTGCCAGGTAACCCAATAACTGGAGCTCAGGAGCACATGCCGGGGCTGTTCCAGGACCTGCGCCCTGTGGCTCTGTCAGGCTTTGGAGGCGACAGGCAGCAGCCTGGCACTCGCACGGTGGGCTCTGCTGCTGTGTCCCCACCACCACACAGATGTGCAAGCCACAGCCCTGGGCTGCACACCTCTCCAGGCTCCAGCCTGTGCCAGCTTCCCCACAAAACAAACGCCAGACCTGGCTGGATTTGGATCAGCAACTCAAATAACTCTGTCTTTCCCAGGAGGCCTTTAATGTATAAAAGCAAAGGTTCATGAAATGCTGTCACCCTTCATGTTTGATGTACTTTATATGATGTTACACAGAATGGGCATATGGCTCTTTGAAAGTAAATTATTCATCTCTTGCTATATTACTATTTTACTTACTCTTCGTCCTGGACTTTATTTCCTGTGACCTTTTCTTTTTATTGTTTCTTAGAATTGTTTGTTTTCTGCATGAAATACAGATCGATGTATCTGAACAATGAAAAGTCATGGACCAGTTCATAGCTTTCAATTTGATTGATATGTTTAAAATCACAGATCTGGTGTGTTCAATCTGAGCAAAGAAAATTAGGTTCTTTGTTATGGTAGGGCACAGCTAAGCAAACGAAAGGAGTAATTCACTGGGTTATTGTTTTCAAACACTAACAATCTACCTTGGAGAGCTGAGGTTTGTTTCAGAGTTGTGTCCAATGCGTTGCACACTCGGCAACGCATTTTTTGGCTGAAATTCTTTCATACAGCTGTGGACATATAAAAAGAAACTACACCAGACAAACAAGGTTGGTCATTAGGCTCTCCTGCTCGCCCTCCCATCAGTAACCAAAGAACAAGCCCCTTCATCACAGCCCTGCCCTAAAGACCACCTAAAATGATCTCTGACACAGCCCCTATTCAAAAGTCTTCAAATTCATACCTTCTCGGATTTAAAATAAAATAATAGGATAAAAACCTCCGCAAGGCTGATAATGTCCTCTGTGTTGTTAGTGGATGTAACTCTCCTTTTGGTTCTGCATGATAGAATTAGATGTTTTTGTCAACCACAGTCTGTGTTTGCCTCTGCCTTCTCTCCTTATAGTGAAGGTCAGGAAGAGGGGTATTTAAATGGCCATGAAATAGGGAGCAGCACAGTAATATTGAATGTTAGTTTGAATTCTAATGCATTTCTACCTTCAGCCTGCAACAGCAGGTTTTTATCCAGGATTTGCCTTGAGGAGAAGGTGTTCTTAAAACAAAGGAAATGGTGCCTTCAGGTCTGGCTTGAAAAAAATAAATAATGGCTTGCAGCTATTTACAAAAAAAAAAAATTCTCTTGGTTGCCAAAATGAAAGCCTCTTTTTACTATTTGGGTATTTTAAGGTTTTTTAGGTTTGGGGAGTTTTGGCATTTCTCTTGAAAAGAAATGTCTTGTCTTGAGGAAAGGACTGAGATGTCACAGATTCACAAATCTAAATGTTCACTACAGAGAGGCATATTCAGTCTCTAAGGTGCAGCATGTACAGCTCAGGCACTGTGCACTGGTAGGCTTTGGCTGAAGCAGCAGAACTGTCCCAAAGACCGAATCTTTTAGACTATGGATTGCAGGGTCTGTCCTGAATTTTAGAATCCTTTAGTTTTGGCAAGTATTTTCATTTAAAAATTACATTTTTTCACAGGAATTTTATAACTCCTTGTGGCATATTTACTTCACAGTGAGTAATCATACCTCTAGAATTGTTTTCATGCAGGATAATCAAAGGGAAGGAAGATGCTCTGAACAGGGAACTACAAACCTATATAGCCTTTCACCAGCAAAATAAAAGCAAATAAAGCCTCAGCTGAAATAATTTTATATCTCTTTTTCAGACTTTTTTGTTTTGCTTTGGGGTTTTGGGGTTTTTTTAATTATTATTTGTTTGGTTTGGGGTTTTTTGTTTGATATGGGTTTTTTTGTTGTTTTGGGGTGTGTTGGGGTTTTTTTGTTTTGATTTGGTTGGGTTTTGGATTTTGTTGTTGTTGCTGGTTATGGTTTTTTCTTTTTTTTTTCTTTTTTTTTTTTTTTTTTTTTTTCTTTTTTTTTTTTTTAAAGGGGCATTCCAGCAGAAAGAAGCTATAATGTGATATTTCCCTGGCGGCTGCTGTATATATTATTGTGCGACCTTTCCTTTTGCTTTCGTAACTCTGCCTGCCCCAGCTGTGCGATGGGCAGTCAGATGCCTGCTGCCTCCTTCCAAACTGAGCCTTAAAATCCTGAAAAAAGACGTTGTGCCCCAACTGCAGTAGGGGCTGATGTGCATCACCAAGTGCAAATGCACAGCCCCAGGTAGAAGTGATGTTAGTGAAATGCACATTCTTAATTTTGCACTAGAGTGTAACAGGTTAAATGCACTTTTTAAAATAAAATGTGTCTGCTTTAGTTCAGCGCTGGTCCCATGTGCTGGTGTGCATTTACATGCCTACAGTCACCCAGGTAACATGACAGTCTGTAACTTAACATCGCCTGCTCCAAGTAAGCTCTGTAGTAAATTTTTGCATGTGGAAAATACCAGCTTTTGCCCAAAATTCACATGCATACTGTTACAATTCTGCGATAAAATCTTCCAAAACCTGGGCTGAGATAGTTTAAGCACAGCGGCAGTTAAGATAATTAAGTTTCTCAAAGAGGTAGGTGCAGTAAATTGATTTTAGTGGTGGAAAATGTTGGCATTTTCATAAGTTTTCATAATATTTTTGAGCTATTCCTGCTAAATCATATGTTTGATGGTGCGCCTGAGAGTTTCTGTTTCCTTGTTTGGAAACAACCTTGGTTTGTATGAAACTGTTGTGACTTTGTATAACAATATTTGTCTAAACACAGTTACTGTCATCTCTGCAAGTTCAGAAAAACTGAATGATGACTGCACCAGCTGAAGCCCCAAAGTTTTTGTTCACTGATTTAGCAGGGGAAAAAAATATATCTATACTGAAACATAGGTATGCATTACATAAAAGTACAGATTTTACTGCGATTAAATCCCCATCCATGGGGATCACTCGTGTTGGAATACTCTTTTGATCTGAGTGATAAGGTAACAGCTGTGGGTTGTCATTCCTCTTTCCATCTTGTCCATTCTTGTCTTGGCAAACAGCTTTTGTTTCTTCTCTCAGCCTACAGCTCTTGTTGAGCTAAATAAGCCCATATGATTAATCTCTGCTCGTAAAAACGTTCAGTTCAGGGCTAATAGATTTCTTATTGGGAGATCTGAACCTGATTGCAACCTGTTCTGGGAAAATTCCGGTCCCATATAATATTTTAGACACCCATGCCTAAGGTAAAGTAATTTGAAATGAAACAAATGGTTCTGATCACTCAGAGTTCATCTTTACACATATCCCCTTATATATGTAAAATATTGCATCTCACTTATTTCATTTATATCCCTTCCTTTGCAAAATGAGGATTTTCATGTTCTCAAGAAATCCCTGCTTGTTTTTTGGTCCAGAAAAGTCTCATTATATAAGTTAAATGTTACAGCATATGGTAGCACCATCAGCGTGTTTTGGCATCTGGTCCAAACCAGAGCCTTGTGCAGCAGCCCCTCTTTCCATGACAATATCTCCCCTGCTGCACCCCAGGGCTGCATTTTTCTATTGCAAAAATGGCATCGCTCCAGGAGTTCACCTTGCGCATCTGGGATGTTCTCACAGCACATCTTGTGGTGTGTAAATACACCTAAGCATCTCTCCTCCTCTTGCATTTCCAGCTGATAACTCCTCATCTGTGAGCTCAACAACTCCGTGCAGGTCCAGTAGCAGGAGGGATTGCTACCCTTGAGAGAAGTTGGTGTTTTACAGATTTTGGTGGACCTGCCAACACTGAATGCGTTTCATCTCTAGAGTGGTGTGATGAAACTGATCGTCTTTGCTGCATGAGGAAAACAGCAGAGCTGTGTGTGCTGCAGGACATGCTGCCAGGATGCAGAAAGGTGCATGGAGGCTGGTGCTTAACACAAATCTTGGAGTGTCTGGGTAAGAGAAGCAGCACAAGGGAGTGTGAGAGACCTGAGCAGAAGGAGGTGGAAAGGCTAAAACCAAGAGTGTGATAGCAGAGGAGAAGGACAAGGCCTCCAAAAGAGCAAGATACCAGTAGTTTGGCTATTCAGCCCTGCGGAATGAAGAACTGCAGAGAGAAGAAAAATATGGTACCTTGAAATTAATTAAAAAAGAAAAAAGAGCAGCATCAGAAGCAAAGATGGGTTATAGGCAATCTATTAGCAGAATTATGTGGGCGAGGTTGAAGAATGTTAATTATCCAAAAATCAAAAACATAAGCAAAAGTGTGCACATAAACAGGAGACCTCATCATAGACAAGTCTGTGTAGCAGCTCAGGCTCATAGTCTGCACTGCTATCTTTGGAGTTCGACAAAAATCTCAGTGAAACATATGTTTGCCAATTTTATCCGAGCCTCACAGACTGAAAGATGTAATTTTCAGAAGTACCTTTCCTTTTTATCACTTTTTCAGAGCTACAAGATCTCTCTGCACCACATTCCCCCTTGAACTGGAGCTAAGCATCCTATTAAATCATTCCCCTTTGACATGTTAGCAGCTTGAGTTGTTCTTACCTGACAGAAGACATTCCTCACCTGAATTTCTTCCAGTGCATCACTGAGCAGACAAAAAAGTAATTTCCTCTTACTTGTTTGCAGTGTTTTGTGTACTGGGGCTTCGGCTGAGCAGAGATCATCTCTCAGTGTGATGCGCACCCTGGCAGGCACTGAGTCGAGATCAATACTTAAGGATGCAGTTGTCATTTCCTGTTCATCAGTGAAATAAAGTACTCCTGGCTCATTTTTTTCCCTTTTGGCCTTCCTACTTTCAGTCTGTGTCCTCCTCCAGCCCAGCTGCACAAGTGCTTGCAGCCTGCTCTTACCTGAGGAACAGGATTCGATGCATGGGGTGAGATTCCCTGTGTATCAAATCCTATTTCTCCTAACTAGCACAACACACAGAAGCCACCAAAGACTGCAGTTAAAAACTATTGAAAAAGCTGTATGTGTGGTTTGAGCCTGGCTGGATAACAGATGCTCACCTAGGTTGCTCCATCTCTCCCATCCACAGCTGGGCAGGGGATCAAAAAAACCAACAAAATGCTCATGGGTCTAGATGAGGGCAGGGAGAGACCGCTCGGCAGCTTCCATCACACACAAAGCAGACTTGACTTCGGAAAATTAATTTAATTTATTACCCATTAAATCATAACTCAGTACCCTTTAGCATAAAAGGGGAAGAAAAAAAAATGCCACAGCATGCAGTCTTCTTTATAGCTGTACTGAGCATCACCTCAGAAGCACTTTGTGGTTTGACCCACACACACATACTCTTCCTGGAAGGTTGCCCTGAACACTTGCGACTTTCACAGTGAGGAGTCTTTTTCTCATTTCTGGCCTAAAAATATTCATAGCTACTTTC
Source organism: Origma solitaria (assembly GCA_013397895.1). NCBI lineage: Eukaryota > Metazoa > Chordata > Aves > Passeriformes > Acanthizidae > Origma > Origma solitaria. Next base: position 770,074 of record VZRL01006996.1, on the reverse strand, counting down.
TGGTTGGGTTTTTTGTGCCAAGAATCCCTTATCTTAAGTCTGTTCCTTCCACCCTGCCCGGTGTTTATTGCGATGTACTTGTAGAGGGTGGTCAAATCCTCCTTCAGACCTCTACTTTGCGTTGCTGAACAGGGCAAATTTGGCATTGTCTCATCAAACAACAGCCTCTCCACTCCTCTGTCAGTCCCTGGTTTTCCAGAAGACATTTCTCCGCACCAACTGCTTTCTTTGCTTTGTGGTCCTATTTTGCATTTCGCCTACTAATCTCTATTTCCTGCAGTGCAACCATCATCTAGACCAGTAAGACACCTGAGGTAATGTCAGATACCTTGAAATCCAGGGGTATTCATGTCTGTGATAGTTGCATGAAGTTTACTGGTCAAGACCTCTGAAGAGGAGGATTTTTTCCCTGTAAACACTCCACAGGCAGGGTGCTGTTTTCTCCTTCAGCATTGGTGTTTGCATTCACATTTGCCATTGAGCCCAGGCCTGCTGTGGTTTGATAAGAGGAGGTTCATCTGAGATAGGAGTGGCACCGCCTGGTCTGAAATATGTTAAAATTAACACTGATTTATGTTCTCTTAGCACTTTTCAGTGCTGTGAAATTGTCCATCCATAGCCTGCAGAGGCTGAGAGAGCTTAGGTTTCTCTTTCTTATTTATACCATGCAAAATGATGAAAGGCTTTGAACTTCTAATTTTATATTTCCTCATAATATTTCACATTCATAATCCAGGTTATAGCAAGCCAGAAATCTCTGTGATTAAAAAAAACCTATAAATTATGGTATTATAAACATTGAGATGATGAAAGCCAGGGGCTAAGAATGGATATAATTTTCAATCATGCTCTCCACAGCTCTTCAGACATGTTGTTTTCTCATTCTGATCAATAGGAATTTAGCTGCTTACTCGAATGGGGCCAAAATAGCTTGCTCCTCTTTATACAGATTTAAGTTTCGACTCAAAGAGGTGAGACAAAAATTTTTCATCCCAGCTGGCATTCCTGTTTCTCATTACATGTTTTAGATTTATTTACTGATATTTAAAGACTTTCTATAAAAAAAAATTCTAATACCGTCATCCCCTCAATTTGAAAGTTACTCTAAAACAATAAATACATTTTGTATCTCATACTGATTGCTAGACTAATCAATAAAAACATGTGGACAGGATTCTTAATTATCATGTTGTGCTCTTTTAGTATGAAAATAAAGTTAACCTCAATGCCAATCTTTAAGTCTCTTGTACTTGATATAAAAAGCAAAACATAGATTAAAATACAAAAAGAAAGATATATTGCCACCGTATCTCCATCCCTCAGAGCACAACGATGACATGCGACTGAGCAATGGTCATTACATTTAATTCCACAGTTTTAAACCAGAATACCTCAACTGTGTTTGAGAGTCATTGCAGTGACCGGCTGCAGATCGAGGGTCCAGGGATATTTGAATTATGATGGCAGTGCAGCACAGAACACAGAACTAGCACACGTACTGTGGTTTCTCTGAAGGTAACAGGAATATTTAGGCTGACTTGATAGGATTATTTGCCTTTTGTCTTGTGTGGCTGATCATTTTTCTAGCTCTAGGTCCTAGTTGAAAATTACTAGTTACCAGTGGCCTGTAAAACAAACACCTGGACTGGTTTTGCGCCCCAGGCTCCTCCTTTCTGATGACAGACCCTGAGGCAGATGCTGGGGGTGACAGCAGGTTCTTATTTTATCACTATTCACCGTAGAAAACCCTTGCATTGTAAGAGTTCGTTGCTCTCTTAGAGAAACAGCTCTGGAAGTTGCAGTTAGGGAAAGGCTGGCTTCTGTGCATTGAAAATACAATCATCCACAAAATAAAGTTAAAATACTAAGCTTTTCTTTTCAGTTCCATGGCTGTGAGTTTTGGTAGACTATGTGACATAGCACAACAGTTTTGTTCATATTTGTAAACATTTTTACACGGATTTTCTGAATACTGGGAAAGGTATGACACACTAACTGAGAAACAGAAATTTAATTCTTGTAGATTCTTAAGGACATCGCCATGATGATAACAAAATTTGGAATTGAGAGAGATTCATGCAGAAACCAGGAAAAATGTTTGGAAACATCATTCTGAAAATTTTTCACCGACAAAAATAAAATTTTAGATTAAATTTCTCACTGTGTCTTCCAGTATTAGCAGATCTCATTAGGAGAATATTTGTAGCCTTCTGGACATTAAAATAACAATCATGTGGTGTGCTTTAAAAGTTGTCAGTGTTGCCTGAAGTTCTGGAGTAGAGAAGCAGCACCGCAGGGAGGTTTCTTTGTTAGACAGAAATTAAACGTCCCATTTTGATCTCTTCCCAGCCATTCTGAAAAAGAGGAGCCGATAGCAAATTCAGGTTTACAATTTGGCATTTCTCTGGGCGGCACGTGGTATTTCAGAATTCCAGGTGTCCAAACAATGAACATGGTGTGCCTTGATGAATTCATCATGGTTCCCAGCAGAATATGAAATATTCTTCCACATTCGAGAGTCTGCACAAACCACATAATATTCCTTTACAGAAAACTCATTGTATGAGACAGATTTTCAATAGAAGCAGTCACCTATGTATCAGAGATATTCACAGGCTAACCTGACATCTTCGTCTTATTAGCAGATGAGAATTTTGTACTTCCTTCCAGTTATGTTCTCACAGGCACAGCTAATTTTTATGGTTTTGATTTTTCAAAATACCTGGTTTCCTCACAAATATTGCTGGCACCTTGTAAAGTACACCAAAAATATATGCTCCTAATGTCATCACCTGGAGGAAAATTCAGGCTTCAAAACCCAAAGTGGAAATGGATCTTACGAATTTTCAGTGTTTTGGGGTTCTAAGTAACTGTCTGTGAGGTATGTTGGGTTTTTTTCACCAAACGGCCATGGCAGAGCACAATAGACTTCTTTTCTCATTTTAAGACTAAATTTTGTGTTGCACAACCTTGAAAGTTGGGGATAGTTGGCAGGTCTAGCCTGCAAGGTGTACCTCGAGCAAGGAGGTACCTGAGGTGGGGTGCTGCAGACAGAAAGGATATTTTGTTTTCCTTCCTGATTTCGGAACAGGAAAGTGGATGTGTCACAGTTTTGTGAGGCTGAGATCAGTCTAAGTTTGCCACACCACCACTGTGGTTTAATGTCATGGCTCCTGGAAGACTGAGATTGGCCTTTGTATTGCACAGGCTGAGGGCTCACCTCCAGCAAATGAATAAATGGAAACTCTTCCGTGCATGTCCACTTTGAGGGCTGTGCTGTTTAAAACTACATTTATTAAAAAGTCTGTAACAAAAGTAAAAAAATGTAATTTTTTTAATAGTGTGGTTTATGCATTTCTTTCTTGAATGAGTGGTCAATATTAGGGTTAACAAGTGGTGTTATTACACATAGGCCAAACTTCACCATTCAAAGAATGCAGTATAATTAATCCAAAACAACATCTGTGTGTTATTTATGCACACACACACACACACACACACACACACACACAAAAAAAAAATTCAAACGCAGAATTATAAGTATTCCATAAATACAACGATGCATTAAAAATTACAGACTTTTAAAAAAATTCATCATTTGGAATGAGAGTTTCCTGGATGGACAAAAGGAATGTCATCCTCCTTGGTTTGCTACCCTGAAATCTCACCTTTGAAACAATTTACAGTCTGACCCTACCAAAACAATCACTCTGTCAGCAATGCCAGCTGGCTTGTTACAGACAATATCCATGCCATTAAATTGTGCCAGACTTCAAAAAAAAGTGGCCAAATTCAAATTGCCTCATGGGAATAATCTTTGGCTTGAGGAACAGGGTGTTGTTTTGATCAGTGCTAATTTTCTCAGGACTGTTCTAAACATTTGAACATTGTAGACAGCTGAGTATTGGTACCCAGGAGCACTTCCTGACATGGCTTAATTTAGTAGTGTACAGTACAGGCAGAACAAAATCTGCTTGTTCAGGAGCCCATAATAAAGACTGTAACTTACCCATTTAAGGGTTACATTTATGAAATATTACTCTTCTAAAAAAAAAAAAAAAAAGGAGATAAATTAATCAGAATGAAATTTAGTGCTTTCACTAGAACACAAAAAAATCCATTTCTTGCAAGAAAACTAAAACAAATTGGGGCAGAAAGAACAGATGCACACCTGTGACTAATTAAGGCACTGTATTATGGTCCTGTTACACATATCCTAGGGCTGTGGCTAGTGAATCCCTGTGGTCAGTGAAACCTAATGCTGCCAGAAAGAGTTTTCCATTAGCTAAATGTCTCTCTGATGATGAAGGTCATTGGGACCTGAGCTAGCACCAGTTATCATTGATAGCAGCTTTAGATCTATTCTAGATTGGTTTTTGTATCTTTTCAATTTCCCAATGGCAAAACCAAAGACATTACTGGCTTGCAAAAACAGTACTTGCTTTTCAGTAACCTGCTCAGAATACAGAATCTACTTAATTTTTAAATTTGCTAGAATTGCAGTGATCTTGCTGAATTTTATATTCTCCATAGGGATAGCAGATTGATAAAAGCCTTTCTGTAGATTTATGCCATTGGCTAAAAGCAAGAAGCCTGATTTTGTAAAATTTCTCCCTGCTTCCTTTCAAATTCGCTGTAGTAGCATTACCTTACAGAGGCACATTAGTGTATTTATGAAGCTTTTGATGTTGGGTTTTTTTTTAAGGTTAGTCTTAAAATAATTCCATCTCTAATGTTATTTAAATATTTTTCATGTCTTGAAGTTAATTAAAAACTCTTGCTTGTTAGGGATTTGATTGTTTATAATGTGGCTGTGGTCAATAAAGTAAAAAGTGCTGAAGCTGGAGAGTGAGTAAAACAAAGTGGTAGAATATGATGTGCAGGTGATGCTTTTTGTCTTCTGACCTCTGTACAAACCATAAAACCTCAGCACACTGGGGAGGGTTGGTTGTAAGAGCTTTGCTGAGTGAAGGAACTCAAGCAGAGAGGTTGAGTTGAACAAACTGTTGAGGAAATGGGTGCTTATGCCAAGGGCAGAACTGCACTGATAGGTTTTGGCCTTTGCTTTAAGAAGGGTGCTGTTTTGGGGGGAGTTTAGCCCTCCTGGGTTTTTCTGCTCATCACAAAGAAGTTTTCTGCACCTCAGCAGGTCCGACAGATGGAGTCACATGTGATAAGTAAGTACTGCTCACTGCAATTTTGTGGCTTTACGCTGCATCTATTACCATGATTCCTTTGAATTCACCATAAATGACTGAGTTTTCCCAAAAGAAAATATATCCTTCACCTTTTCCTTTTGTAAGTGGAGAGAGGGCAGGCACTGGGAAGGTGGAAATGGCAGTGGAAATATTTCCCTGCATGAAAGGTGTGGGCAATTGCAGGAGAAGATGCATCATCTTTGTCTTCTGTACCCCAGACATGCAGAAGGGAAAAAAAAGAAAAAAAAGAATAAAAGAAAATTAAGCAGAGTGGCTGTATGAGCAACATGGTAAATGTATGTTAATTCTTTGCTGAATTCTGATATTGTGCACGTGGGCGGCTGTTCTGGATGGATTTAAGAAAAAGCCACTATATCAAAGCTCTTCTAGCTACTCTGATGCTGTGGCCTACTTACAGTTTAAGAGGAGAATTTCATGCCACTGCAGACAGTTAGCTCTCTGCACAAAGCCCACTCGTTTGGGAATTGTGTGGGAAGGTGTGTGCGTTACCGTCTCCTACATATGTCAGATTGTACAGAAATTACTGTACATGATTTGCTGTCACCACACCTGGTGTGGTGTCGTCATCCCTAGGGCTGCTTCAGTCTTCTAAAAGCTGGAACATTCAAAAAGATGAAAATGCTTCCAAATGTAAAAGAAAATTAATCATGGGAAATGCAGTTGAAACTTTATATAACCCAATTGCTTAATTTAAAACCTCCTTTCTGACCTATCTCTTAATTCTGAATATTGTAGATCAGCAAAGAAAATAACCAGATTTGAATTTATTCATCTATGCTGATGCATTTCTTCATTCTTTTTCATAATACACAGATTTATTATTTGAAACTATAAATCAAATTAGTTGTGTTAATGCATACTTATGCAAAGTACAAAGGCAAATATTCTTTGTTCCACTAAAATAATGTTCTGTTAAATGAATTTAACTAAGCTAATTGACATTTTATGAAAATGTTTGGAAGTGGGTTTGTCAGATAGCAAACATAATGGCATATTCCTATTTCCCAGAGAAACCAGTAAAAGCAAAACAAGCGCAAAGAATCAGATTTCTGCAAGATGTTTGGAGAAGCTTTCATTCTTTGGGGCCTTTTTAAGATTCTGTTTTGTTGTTACACAGACACTGAATTCCAAAACTCGCTGAAATATACCCAGAAAATAAATTGATGTTGGTTTTGTCTTCTGTGGTGATAAAATGGTCCTCTGTTCATTCAGTCCCAAAACCAATGTGACTACAGGAAAGGAATGGTGGCAGAGGGGAGATACGGCTGTGAATATAACCATAACCTGATCTCACACTTTTATCACTGAAACCTTGTTGATGCCTGTGGAGCTGGGTTCTGACATTGCCATTGAGGGTGGTTTTTTGCTTGGTGTCTCTTTTTTGAAGCTCTTCAAGCAGAAATTCTAACATATACTTCTGCAAGACCTCTTAAAACCATCCCTGTATTTTCAAAATTATTTCCCTTCTTGTGTTCTATTTTGTACAGAAAAAAAATTCGACCCTAAATAATGTTTTTACCATATAAGCAAGAGTGTCAGATAAATGTACTTTTCCATAATTAGCACAAATCAAACTATACAATTTCCAAAGCCAAAGCACATAGGATTTTAGGTCCTGTTCTGCATTCAAACTTAATTGCTGCCAGAGGGGTAAATGGAACCACAGGAACAGCCTGCTCATGGTAGCCATATTAATGCACATATTTTAATTAAAGTCCAACAAAGTTAACGTAGGGGAATTGTGCATGGATTTCAGAAGGGACAGTAACGTTTCAAAAAAAAAAAAAAATTATTATGTGGCCCCATTTCCCTTTGCACTTGCCACTCTGACATCTGTGCAGCTTACATGCCTCAACAGTTTAAAAATTTGGAAACTGAGATGTAGAGGAGCCGCCTGGTTTGCCCTAGGATAAGCCAACAGCAGCTCCAGGTCACATCCCATATCCTCTTATCAATCTGTAACTTCTGTGCAGTCGTTGGGCCTGTGAATTGCAGATTGGCTGATGTATGTGTGAGATTGTAATGGCACACAGGTGCTCACTGACTATAACATTTCAGATACCTCGATTCCCCCAAGCCACATGGGTCTTGTTTTCCAAAGCCTACACCGGCGTGGAATGTAGGATTCCAGGTACATTTTCAGTGGTGCATTTTGAATGTGTCTCTGTAAGATTTGTGCTGAAGGATGGTTTTAGACATCACTTGTACGGAGACCGGCTTTTCCATTCTCCTTGTATAAGGTGAACGCACCTTCCTAGGACTAAAAAACAGGAGAGTATTTTTTCTTTCCAGTATCCTTCTGGTTTATTAAAAGCTTATTTAAACTTCCTCTTAACTGATGCAAAATCTGTATCAATTAACCATGCCTTATTCAAGCAGTATATGGCTGTAATCAAACGAAATTACTGTGCAGTAGCTTTCATTATGCAATGACACTATTTTGTGCAGCTTTTGTGAGGGCTACAGAAAGAGCTTAATTACAAGTCTAGACATTCTTGAAAAGGGAGCAAAAACCTCCCTGTTTTCAGTTTCTTATGCATGAAATGTCTGCATATATAGCAGAAGATGTCCAGTGCTGGCTTTTGTTCAAAACCCTACAGTCCTGGTTTGGTAATAAATTCAACATGCAAGTCCTAAATACATTCTATCAAGCAATGAAACTGGTGGAAATTTTCCTTTTGAAAACATGAGGGAATCTGGTATTCATGACCCATGGCTGTCACATTATCAGCATCCCGGACAGAAATTGCTGTAATAAAACCTCTGCACCAGCCACATCAGACAACAGCCTTCTCCCCACTGCTAAACCAATGCACACAGGAATGAGCCATCATCAGCCCTGGAATAAAGGTCGCTGCTCAGGAACAGCCCGCCCTTCTGTGTGGAAGGCAGAGAACAGGTCAGGGTCTTCATGCCCGAGTTGGAATAACACCAGGAATTCAAAGGCTGAAGCCAGGAAGGCCAAGGCAGAAAATGAGAATGCACCTAACATGAGATAAGAAGAGTAGCAAACTCAATAACGCTCATAAGAAGAGCTACAGATGAAGGAGATCTATTGAAAGATGCCTAGAAGAAGGAAGAACTGTTTCTGCCTTTTTTTTTCCTGCTAGTTTTCAGTAAAAGTTCAGCTATACCTAGATGCCTAGCACAGTTAATAACAGTACCTGAGCTGTAAAAGATGAGCCTAGAATAAGAAAAGGTTAAGTGAAAATCAGTTTCAGACTGCATTCAAATAACTTAGGTATTTTTTAAATTGTTTGCACCCAGTGATCTGCACAGTACCATCTTTAAAGAGCGAGCTTTGAAAGTCTAAAACAGATTTAACAGATAACACTTCTGATGGAGGCTGGGCAGAGAAGTGAACATGTGTAGTACTCACTTCAAGAGGAAGAAGGGAGGAATCACCTTCACTCCAAAAAAAACCCCAAAACCTGAAGTAAATAATGAAGTAAAAGTATATGGGGCACCTGTGGGATAACAAGGCATGGAGGTCACCAGCAAGGCAGGGTTTATTTCAGATCAAGCCATGCCAAATGTCTGACTTCTTCTCAAGCACAGTAGGAGACATTGTTAGTGGAGGAGAAACTGAAGGTATTGTACCTACTTGACATGAGTAAAGCTTTTTGTATTTGACTCATCTGACAGTCTCACAATAAATTAGGGAGATATTATCAAGATTATGTGATTTTAAGCTGGATAGGGACTGGTTGTCTCTACTGTGAGAATGTCTATCAGCTTGCCTAAAGATCAAAAGTGGAGGTTCAGGAGAAGCTGCCTTTGCTCTTCTTTTTTAGTATTTTTGTTGGCAACCTCATACAATGGAATAGAAGGTATGCTTATAAAAATTTTGTACACCATAAAATTGGAGAAATCTGCAAGTATGTTGCAGAGTAGAAATAAAATAACTGATAAAATTCAATGTCCTTTTTGTACTGTCAAGGACAGTGGGAACAAAAGAGAAAGGACTTGAAGGTTACACTGGATCAAAAGGCAGACAAGAGTGGCATATGTTGGAAAAAAAAGGCAAATACATTTATTAATACACCCTATAAAGTCTGTCAGGTCACAACTGGAATGCATATTGTGCATTTTCAACACATTAGCGCAGGCTGACTCTCGCCTGGAGGAGAAACCAAGAATGACCGCAGGTCTAGAAAAGACTGAGCAAACAGAAGTCTTCCAGTCTTAGAGAGAAGAATGACTGTGTGCATGGTAACAAGTGTTCAAAAAGCTCTTGCAAAAAAAAGGACAGAATCTGCTTTCTGCCTTTAATGTATGTAGGGAACAAAGTAATGGGTTTCATCTGCTCTTGTCAAAATCCAGGTGAGTCGCAGGGAAGTACTTTGTAATAGTCAGGAAAGCACAGCTCTGTAACAAATTGCTTGGGGAAATTGTGGAGTCTCTAGTGGCAGAGGTCTGCAGGAGTGAATTGAACAAACAACTGTTGTAGGTGTAATTGATGCTGCCAAGGAGCACAGAGAGGAATAGATGATTCAGGTTCATTACAGCCCTACTTTTCTACAGTTCTGTGTAATGGGTACCATAAATAAAATTAAAGGATAAGGCCAGAGTTTTAAGCAGTTTGCATTTGTCCTTTTGTCATAAAATCTTTCAAGTTAGATAGGTGCCTGAATTATTAAGCAACAAAACAAAGAATAAAAGAAACTCTCACACAGCAGTTGGAAAAAAGCTTAGGGGGAAAAAAAAAAGAAAAAAAGTCTTTGTGTTGCAGTCACAGTTAAAGTCATGGAAATTGTTCAGTCATGAGGTGCTGTTGTGTACCCCAGGAATAAAGGCCAAGATGATGCCTTCATTTTAAGAAAGTCCTGCAGAGAAGGTCCTGTGTGTCAGGCTCAGCATGACCTAGGGTCATGATGAGTCTGACCTCAAAGTTTATCAAAGAGTAATAAGACCGTGCTACTCAATTTTGTCATAAAACTTTTCTCCCAGATTGTCTGAGATGCCTTTTTTTTTTTTTTTATTGGCTGGCATTCTCTATTGAAAATCTGAAGAAAGTAAAGACAGGACATTTTAGCTAGTGTAAAAGCACTACATCACAATCACATTTTAATGCACATGCTATGTTAAACTGTTCTGCGGTGCTGTGCATTTACAAACTCTACATCCAGCCATAGAAATAAAGTATTTTCCAAGTCTCATACATATGCTATAGGTGGAAAAAGTGATGTAATTCAGCAATGCCTAGGTTCAGAAAATGAGCTCTGGCATGATACCTGGCCCCAGATGCTCTCATTTGATCACATAACTTAGGCATTAAGAGACATGGCACATAAATAGTAGAGCACAGGATACCTGTTTTACAATGGAAGTGCACAATGCCCAAAGCTGTACTACAAACTGGGAAAGTCTTTGAACTTGTGCTGCAGAGACTCTGCCGCAAAGTAACGTAACTTTTATTAAAATTGGTATATGAGAAATAAAGCAAGAGCAATCAAAATACAGCATACATAAACTGAGATAAGTGCTACACAAAGTGGATGATGCTAATTTAACTAAACGTGTTTCTAAGCCAAGATAGTTTAGCTCAGAGCACTGTTCATGTTTATACAAGACTGCGTAGTACACTTTTCAATACCAGGAGCTCTAATGCTACATGGGCAGCAGAGCTGTTGGGATTGATGAAAATTTGCAAACAGGTCAGTCCCAGGGTATCTACCCAGTGAGGGAACAGTGCTGACCATGGACAGAGTGTTGCAAGGGAGTCGTGGAGCAGGAAAGGCTCTCAGTGAGGGACAGGTGTCTCAGGCTGGAGGACATGAGGTCACTGCACCTGCTGGAGACCTTTAGTAACAAGGCTGTTTTTGAAGGCAGACACCTTTTGTAGAAGTCCAGACAGCTAGCTCTCCCCTCAGAGGGCTGGGTGTCCACAAGTCCAGCTGGTACTTCCATGAAGAATGGGGTATCTGCATCAATAAAAACACTGGGGGTCTCCGGTTGGGCAGGTTTTGGGTTCTTTTTATCCATGCTGCCCTTTTGTCTGCTAGTTCACAACAAAACTATTGCCTCTATTGGCTAAACTCAAAAACTTTGAGGTATTATGAAAGATAAAAGCTGCCAACAGGAGGTCTGTTAAACCCAGGACCTGGCAGCATGAGGCAGCCCCAGCCATGTGTGTGTGTTTTCACAGCCCACATGTGAAGTCAGGCAGGAGAAACCATGGGAGAGAGAGGACAGAGCAGTAGGGACTGATTCCAGGGTGTGACCGTGGCAGGACCTATGTGGGCTGCAGAGAGATGTCAGAGGAGTTGCTATGGCTGGGCAGGAATTCTGGATTAGATGCTGGGAAGATAAGGGGATGTGTGGTGAAGAGGGAGTAGCTACAGGTGTTGTGGTGAGGGATTATTGCAGTGGCAATCTTTGAAAGGCATGGGTTAGGTTATTGAGGCAATTTTCATTTTTTAGGCACCCCCATCCTGTGAGTTTAATGCAAATGGTGGGCTGGACAGAGGAGGGAAATTTTCCTACTTGGGATTTTGTGGGTTCATAACAAAAAAAGCAGTTCCAACTCCAAGTTCAATGCAAATTGTTTAAAAAGTCAGTCAGTCATGCGGCATAAGCGTGGTTAGCAGATGTTGTCAGTTATGGTTCTTGCTGTGTCTGAGAAGGAGCCCCACAAGCTAGTCTCACTTTCTGACTTAAAAAAGAGGAAAAGTTGAACAGCTTCTCACAAAGTTTTTCCCAAAATTCCCTCCCACAAAAATGTGTTTCTGGAAAGAGAAGAAAATTTCTATGTTTTCAGCCTCATAGCATAAAATGTTTTTAAGATTATGGGCATGTGTTAGAAAGGACCTGTTAAACACTGCAGACTTGGCTGGAACATTCCCCTGCACAAATTTGGTCAAGGATTTTTTGTGCAGATGAATTGGAAGAGTCTGTTTTCCACCGAGTGATCGTGAAATGTCTGATCCTTCTCACTCCTACAGAGGCACCTTAACTGTTCTGCAGCGCATGAACACAGATAAGTTCAGACATCTTTTTCTGTCCACCACAGTTTGATGGCTTTTGGTCCACTCCTGTGTGCCACTATTACCTCTGCCTGTCAAACAAATCACTGCTGTGCTGTGGGAGCGTATTCGCTGCAGTTATGTCTTCACTGGCAGATGAAGACATATTTTTGTGCATGGTGGGCATGATTGTTTGCAGCCATGCAGATGTGGCCGCATTAAATGATGTAGCAATGTGCAATCCATCAGTTTCCATATGTTGTTTGCTGTTTTTACCTTGGATAATTGATTAGTTATCTCATTGTAGAAAACAGCTGGAGCAAACACATTTCACTGTGAAGTAGGGTAGACAAGAGTCTTTGGCTGATTTCCAAAAACCACATCATGACAAATCCTGTGACTTTAGGATTGCAGAGAAAGTCAATAAAAATCACTTACTGCACTGTTAGAAACGCACATGTGGAAAGTGCACAGTGTCACTAAAACAATGTCCAAGGACAGAGCAATGTGTCCTTCCTTAATGTTATTTAATCACTGGCAATTTATACAAACTAAAATTCCAATGAGATACACAGTCAAGAATTCCCCTCAGATGCTAACTCAGGTGCATATTATAGCTGTGTTGTCTAGGTGAATATTCAACCATTTGTCATTTCCTGCATAAATATGTGCACAGACTGGATTTTTTTAGTAGTGAAAACACAGCTGAGAGAGATGCTACTAAAATGTAGAACATGAGACTTTCAAATAAGGTAATGTGAATCTACCCTTAAGCATTTCTCTTCTAAGACTTCAGAGTTTTGTATGAATATTTTACCAACAAGTAATACAGAATTTCTTTCACTAGTTTATCCTTTTTTTTTTTCTATCAGTATAGTGTGTATTATATTTTTTCTATTTTTGTCCGTAGCAGTGTAAGTGGCAGCCATACATTCTTGAAATTTTTCTTTCCATTACTGCAAGGCAGGAATTCAATGGTGAGTGAATTCACATGTACTGTATGTGTTTTGGCAAGACAGATGGATTTTTCGGCCTTTGCAATTGGGTGGTTTTAAAACTTGTGAGATGTCTGCAGCAAGGGACCCCAAGTATTTTGTATTTGGCCCAGGACATCTACTGCATCCTTTCTACACAAATATGTCTGTTTCATTTTTTAATAGTTATGTCACCATTTTCCTGTCTCTCAGAATGTTTTAATGCACGGAAACTACCTTCCTCTGAGCCAGACTTTGGCATCCCAATATCTATTAGATTGCTTCTTAAAAGCTACTGCTGTATTTAAAATCCAATTATACTTTTTTGAGATGTTTTTGTTCCCAAATGGACATGATGTTATCTTTTCCCCCCCAAATTTTATTTTCCTATTCAGATTACAGTATGCATCCAAAGATCCTACACTGGGCAGGTTTGCAGAAAAAGGAGCTACTGAAAATTAGTGAAGTAACTGCGTCACACACAGAGAAAATATTAATCTGCTGCTATGGAGAATTAGAAAGATGTTAACTCATGCTTGACCGCTCTCACTTACATGCTTTGACTTTCTCTTTTTTTAGTACCTGCACGCAAATGGGATTGTGCATCGGGACTTGAAGCCAGAAAATCTACTCTATGCAACACCAGCACCAGATGCACCATTAAAAATTGGTGAGCAGCATCAAATGTATTCTTCCCTGATGCCTTTGCATCAGTAATAAGATAATTGAAGTACATGCAACTCACGATCACCCTATTTGAAGCCAGTGCTTAATGAACAGCAGGTTACTTCAGCAGCACAGCTGTACATGGTGGTTTCAAAACCAATACAAAACTAGACGCTTTCTTAGAGAATTTATAGCCAGAATTGTGCAGAATGTGGCAGAGAATAAAGCCCTGGGAACAAGAAGGATCATGAGAACAGCATAAAGCTCCGTGCACCACCTTTATGGTCCTTTTCTCTGTTAAATTAATATTTTAAGAGTAAAGATACCTTGGCGTGAAAATAAAAATGTGCAGGTAAGTGGTAAAAATCAAACTGAGCATGGCCAACTTCAGTTTTGAAGGCAGATTTGAGGGACATGGAGAGATCTTTGCAAAGAGCGCAGGGAAACTCTCTGAAGCATGGACAGAAGGGGTGAGGAGGGACAAGGCTCTCCTGATCAGGGAGGTATTTTGCCAGTTCTGTTGGAGATGGCAGACCCTACTTCCAGAGAGCATGACCTCAAAAAATTCTGGACATGCTTAGTTTTTGCTTGGGCAACAAGGAGTGTCTGTGCAACTGTTCTGAGTCATATATAACCAGCTTGGAAATACCACCTGGTGCTCCCTTAGGAGTGAGTGTTTCCACATTCATCAGGCTTGTGTTCATCATGGGTTTCTGCAGCCAAATTTCCATTAACTGGCCGCAAGCAATTTAGTATAAATTTCTAGGAACATTTTAGTTCTCAGGGCAATGGTATCTTAATTTATATGTTATCCTAGCTCTTATCTTTCCTGGAAAGGCTCTGAACTCAATAATTTAATGCAGTACCAGTGGCTTTGGTTTGACGTCCAGAGTGTGTAGGGCTTTTGAAGCATTTTCAGAAAGCCACAATTATTCATCTTCCTGGTAACGTCATTGCCTTGTTTTAATTGAAATTCAGTTTACAGTGAGTGGTTGTGTTTATAAAAGTAAATTGTATTGCTGATTAGATAAATAATAATGTATAAAGGGTAGTTATTTAGGAGCAAGTGACCTATTTTTATCCTGATCTGAAGTCAAAACCTTCTCTTTTATATTCAATCTAACACAACAAAATCAAATACTTTTATTTTGTGTTTTTAAGGCAAAGGTGATTGTCATCACCTAAACTGCAGTTTGAATAAGATCAGTTTATTCTCAGTGAAAGTTAAGAGTGTTGAACACTTCAATTTTTATGACTTTTAAAAGGAGTCATGCAAGTACAATGTGTATTGTAATGAAGGCCCTTGCTCTCTGAATAGTAATTCAGGGTGGAAATATTGCAGAAAGGATGATCAATACTTCTGGCACCATCTTTATGCCCCTAGATGCTTTCCATCAAAACACTGCAGGGATTTTGTCTTGCAGAGGCTGCATACTCTGACCCTTATCAGCAAAGAAACGCAACCCAAAATTTTTCTGATAATTTTATTGGATTACTCACAGAGTGGAAACTGAATATATACCTAAAATATATTTCTGGATCTCTGCTTGTATGCCCTTAGGCCTCCCACTGCACTGGCTTTGTGCAGTTTTCAGAATAAAACACAAGCTACATTTCTGTCGGGCAAGAGCCAGGAATACTCATTTGTACAGCAAATTTTGCTTCTGATTGCAGCCTGGGTAGATTCTTTAAATGAATGCTTACTGCTGAAAATGTCAGTACCATTCATTAAATGTATAAATGTTTATTTAATTACATATACAACATAAAAATGCATTATTACAGGAAGTAAGAACATTTATATTCCCAAACCATCTTAACAGCTGACTTTGGACTTTCCAAGATTGTGGAAGATCATGTGACCATGAAGACAGTCTGTGGAACTCCAGGGTACTGTGGTATGTTGTTCTGTCACTTACATTTGCTTTTATAACTGTCGAGGCGAAGGAAAGAGGACACTGGAGAAGACCATGAGGTCACTCTGATACCTCATAGCACAGCTGATAATGCCATTCTGGTGACATTGTCATTGTCCATTGCCTTGTGTGACATTGCCTATAAAGCACACACAGGTGCAGCAGCACTCAATTCCAGTCCAGTTAATTTAATAAAACTGTATTTCATACATTAGCTATTAATGTTCTGCTTGTATTCTCTTGTGACTGTTACACTTCCAATGCCATACACCCATAGCTAGTGCTTAGCCCTTTTTATGCCCATCTTTGTATACAACAAAAGTAGGATAAGGCTTATTCCCACAGAAGAGCCCTCAGGGTTTTGTTGACTTGGTGGGAAGTATCGGGGCTGAATATCTCTGCAGAGAAGAAAGGAGCTTTGTGACTATAGTCACGTGTCTGTAGCAATCCTTGATTTACAACTCAAGTTAACTGACCGTGCAGAATTCCTGGTGCCTGGAAAATATTCAAGCATTACTTTCCAGAACTGGAGGAAACCCAGGAGGAATACTGTTTAAATGCCAAATTAAACTATGAATAATTGATGGTTCCGGGCCGCCAGCTCCCACATCCTGCCCACCCATCTATCAGCAGCTTCTACAGAAAGGACACAGCAACAAGAACACATTGAGTCTGAATACTTTGGCATCAAGACTTGACAATCTACAGTCCCTGGGATGTGCAGATTGATGCAGAGGATGGAAAGCAAGAAGATTATCACAGAGAAAGTAGTTTGATGCAATGTTGTTCCTTCAGTGAACTTAATAAGAACATAAGTGATTTCTGAGGATAGCACAAAAAATCAAACCAGGGCAAAGCAGTGATTCATGATCAGTCTGTTGCAGGCAACATCTAAACTAACAGCAATGTGTCAGACAAATTCATTCACCAAAAGCAAACTTCTGGAAATCTTAAAAAATTCTGAAAGCCCTTCTGTTCATGGCTGTGCAAGTGTAGTGTGGGAAGGGGAAGAGATTGCATTGATGTATGTAGGTAGAGCCAGCCCACTGTGCTCCAGAAATGCCATGTGCATCACAGATCCAGTGGGACCAGCCTGTCATGCTGCTTAACTCCTCTGTACTGTTGCAAAGCGGAGACCCCCAAAACTGCCTGGCCTTTCTGTCTGCTCCTCACTGCTGCAAAAGTGATTGCCTGAAATGGTCTGTCTTTCCTCCAGCTAAAACAGAATATCAAAAATAAATCTTAAATAAAGCACCAAGTGAACAGAATCATAGAATCATGAGGGTTGGAAAAGACGTCCAAGATTGTTAAGTCCGACCTTTGACTGAACACCACCATGCCCACTAAAACATGGCACTAAGGGCCATGTCCAGTCTTTTCTTGAACACCTTCAGCGATGGTGAGTCCACCATCTCCCTGAGCAGCCTGTTCCAGTGCTTAACCACCCTTTCTGTGAGAAAATCTTCCTAGTGTACAACCTGAACCTCCCCTGGTGAAGCTTGAGGCCATTTCCTCTGCCTCCAGCCTACAACAATGCAGAGAGTTGTGCCAAGGCAGGACTCGCATTTGTTCTCATTGAACCTCATGCCATTGGCCTTGTCCCATGGATCCTGCCTGCCCACATCCCTCTGTACATCTTTCCTAGTCCCCTCCTGACTTGGTGTCATCTTCAAACTGACTGAAGGTGCCCTCAACCCCTTTGTCCAGGTCACAATAAAGATGTAAAATAGGATTGGCCCCAGCACTGGACCCTGGGGAGCCCCTCTGGTGCCCAGCCACCAGCTGGATCTCACTCCATTCACCACCACTCCCTGGGTCAGATGTCCAGACGTTTTTTCACCCAGTGACACTGCACCTGTCCAGGCCATGAGCAGCCAGTTTCTCCAGGAGACCATCGCAGGAGACAGTGACAAAGGCTTTACTAGAGTCCCCAGAGACTCTACAGCCCTCTCCTCACCCACCAGGTGGACAACCTGCTCATAAAAGCAACAATCTTTTGTTTGATCCAGTGTTTGCCTCTGCATCCAGTAAAGGATGGAGATTTTCACTGGCCCCATTTTTGTTGTTGATGGATTTATAACAACACTAAGCAAAATACTGAAGTCAAAGCACCACCTTCGTGGTCACACTGTAGCTCCAGTGCAGCTGTAGCTTTCTGTGCTTCATTTCACAAACCTAAAAGACAATTGAAACAAAAGTACACTCCCGTTTTATTCTGGCTCTGGTTGGGCATGACTTGTGTTGTTTTAAATTCAGTGAAGAGAATAATTTGCATAATTATGGGCTTAAAGGGGCAGTCCTAACGTTTTATAGAAGACACAGGTGTGCCTGGTCTTTAATTGACTTTGTGGCTGTTATTTCTTCACTCAGCTTTCTTGTTAGTGACAAATGTTTTGTCCTCTGCAGCACCAGAGATACTACGGGGATGTGCCTATGGCCCTGAGGTGGACATGTGGTCTCTGGGGATTATCACCTACATCCTGTAAGTGCAGACAGTGCTACAGAGAGGGTCACTCTTTAGCACCCACAGGATTTTATGACATGATGAGCTGTGCCATTGGAAAAGACAAGATCCTAAGCTTTAATTGTTACATTCCTAATCTTACTGAAGTAAGTCAAATCCTAGATGAGCATGGCAAAACACTCAGTTTAAATATTTGATAAATATAACACTTCCTGAACAGCAGCAAGATCTGTGAAGAATCATCCTAATAATGTGAATGAGTACAGACCAAAAGTTTCAAACAGTTGTGTCTAAGAGTAGGCATTTGTGCCTAAGTTTTATTGTGGCTAGTCAAGATTCAAATAGTAGGAATTCTAAGTACTTTATTGCATTGTCTGACTCTTTCAAAGGAAGATTATTGAGAAGGGAAAATTGCATATGATGTATCGACTCTTTATGGGAGAATAATTCTGAGACTTAATTTAGTCCCTTGGCAATGACAATGCTAGAATGGCTTGTGTAGTTATATAAAATATTTTCAGGATGGTTTTCATGGGAAGTAAGTAAGATTTTACACATGCACCTTAAAGATATGGAGGATTTTATACATGTGGGCTGTTGTCCTTCCCCTGTTAGGATTAACTGTGTCCTGCAAGTATAGTGTGCAGTAACACAATTATTTACTTTTTGTCTTTTGCAAAGAAAGAATTACATTCTCTAGAGTTTATACTAAAAGCCTGCGTAAGGATATGTAAACACCCTGATGGTAATGTCAGAAAACATCTTTTGTTCTGCAGATAAGCCTCAAATAGTTCACAGGTCTCCTTTTGGGTACCTGTAAATAATAGGGTACAATATTCCTATTTGGCATTTTGTTATCTGCTCTTTTTTAAATATGTGTATCTTTGTCTCAAGGTCTGGTTTAAGATCCAGACCTTGTATTGAAGATCACATCTCAGATATTGCTTGCCTGGTTCTCATTTCCTGTCACTTTTGCAGTCTCCACTCATGACAGACAGGTATGAAAGTTGCAAGTAAGGCGGTCCCTAAGATTGGAGAGGTGACTCTTGCTGTCCCATTAAAAAGTTGTCCCTTTACAAAGATTAAGTTATGGCCTTTCCTACTTATTCAAGACTTAATGAAGTTGTTGCACTTGAAACCAAGAGCCTTTCTTAAGCAGAACTTGTTTTGAAGTGTAGGCAAGCTCCAACCAAACTCCAAACAATTCCTCTGTGATTATAGGGAGTGGCATTTTCTATATGTAGCTTCTCAAAACCTTCCAGCTGTTCAGAGGATGCTCCCAAGCCTCTGCATTTGTGTAAACACAAGTGTATGAGTTCCTGCTCTGGAGGGAGCTACATCAGTACAGATACTCTTCTATTCTTCCTCCTTTTAATCCTGTCCTACTCCCACCTCAAAATCCAACTTCATCCACAGGAACAAGCCAGGCAAAAATCCACCTGGCTGTCTTTTCCATTTAGCTTTAGCAGTATTCTGTATTTAAAACTCTTCTATTGTGTGTACAATGTTGCATGTCTCAGCCAAATAGTTCAGCAGAGGAAACCCACCTACATAGGGTTAAAAAATACATTTCTGTGTGTACCCCCAAAATGGAGTGGATGTAAGAGTTAACAACCATGTTACAGAGGACCTGCATAAAACTGTATCTCGTCATTAATCAAAGTGGAGGTACCATTTGATTAGAAAAAACTTTGACACATATTTTGACAGAACTGTTTTTCCTTTGAGAAATTATATTAAGGCCTCTTGGTCATAGCTGTCATAATTCCAGGGAAGCCAAATGTATAGCTCTAAAAGCCAAAAGGAGTGGTCTTTCTGTATTCCTACAGCAGCTTAGAAATTCTTCTGCATGTTTGAGATGCAGACAGTGGTCAACAAACACAGAAGCTTTGCCTGTAGTCAAAATTGCATGGATTTAATTAAAGGTGTTATTTTACTAACTTACTTAAAAGGACACAAAACACCATCTGGTCATTTTTAGGGTTTTTTTAAGCTGTTTACATTGGCTTTGCCTTTATTTGTCAGTAATTGATTTAAAGTGAATCACCATAATAAAATGTTATGTCAAAATAAAATGAAATCAGGTCTTGCACTGATTTAATTAATCTAATTTGAAATCACACCTCTAGTTTTACTCATCTATTTTGGCATATAGAAAAAAAAAAAAATCTGCCTCCTGAAATGGATTGTTAAATAGAAGCATATCTATAGAAACTGTTAATATGAAAACAATGGGTAATAGCAGTGAGTTAAATTGAAAATAGAGAGTTCACTCAGGAGACTTCCAACACAGTCACACCAAGGCTTAGGCAGGTTTTTGCTGTCATCAGTTACCCAGATCCAAAAACCAGTTTGAGCTGAGCCAGTGAGGGGCCCTGCTCAGGGGTGTTCCATGGGGACAGCAGGGAGCTTCAAGCCCAGAAACAGCAGTGGGAAAGGCAGCAAACAGCAGGGGAGCTGCAGAGGGGCTCTGGCTGGCCACTGCCTCCTGAAGCACACGGTGTTTGGAGGCTGGATCCTTGTGTTTTAATACATCTGTGCCAGGCTTGGAAAAATAATGTGCCCAGAATGTGCTTACAGTGAGGTGTTTCTGCTCTTCAGCAGTGGAATGTGATGCAGCTGTTCCACCCACGGTTATGCACCACTCCCAAAACCACATTTCTTCCTTGAACCTCAGCCTCCTTTTTCAGGACAGTAAGCACACTGATTGTGTTTAAATATACAAAACCCTGTCAAAATGTAAGGTTTTTGTAGATTGGTTGCTGTCATGATCTTTATGATCTGCTGTTGTTTTCTTCTTATCATCTTACTGCTTGTTGCATTTTCTAGAGGCGGAGTAGCAGATAGACTTTCTTTTAAGCTCAGATCACATACTGGCTGAATAGGAAATTCACTTTAAAAAATCTGATTATGTGTGCAGGCGAGATTAAAGTACAGTGAAGTGATAAAAAAAGGCATTATACAAATGGAAACCACTTCTATGAGTCTGCTTTCCCCAGAGCCAACACTGTGGATCTCTGCTGGGATCTGTATTATTCAATATATTCATAAATGCAGTCACATTAGTGAGATCACAAGATTTCTAGACTGTATGTAGGTTACCTAAGTAAAGATGAGGAGGGCTGATCACAAAAACCTACTAGAGGTTTTTACATATGGTGGATGATAGTATGAAAGAATGTACAGGGATGAACATAATTAAAATCAGTCCTGACTGGACATACAAAAACTTCTACCTTCACATGTAAGATGGGTATCCTCGGCTAATTTCTATTCCTCTGGCAAGAGTTACACAGATTCTGATAAATGCTCTATGATCCTGTATTAATAGTTCCAATTAAACACGTGGGAAAATAGAAAATACACAGTTAGAAGAGCCTTTCCCAGTGCTTAAGAATACTTATGACCGCATTTGTCTCTGATCCGTAAAATTATTAGTTTGTAAGTACACCCAGGTCTGGTTTCCCAAAGTGACATACGGGACACAAAGCAGGGAAAAATACTACCATGAACTATTTCTAACTACTCAAGACTAATTAATGTTTCATAAATTTATTTCTTTTTTATCCTTGCAGTCTTTGTGGCTTTGAACCATTTTATGATGAGAGGGGAGATCAGTACATGTTTAAGAGAATCCTGAACTGTGAATATGACTTTGTGTCCCCCTGGTGGGATGATGTGTCTCTGAATGCCAAGGATTTAGTAAGTAAAGCAAAAATGAGACTGGAGTATTCAGTATTGCTTCCACTGAGAAAGAGTCCATTTTCGGGTGGGGACAGAATAATTGGTTAATTAATTGTTCATATTCATTTCTTCTTGTCTTTGTTATATTATGGTGCTGTTAATATCCCCTGTTAGTCCAGTGCTGTGATTTTACACTCAGAACCATGGATATTCAGGTCCTTCTGTGAAGTAAGCCACAGACTGTTGGCAGCTGTCACAGTGTTCATGTATGCCTGCCTTTCCTTCCAGCTCTGAAGTGTTTCACTGTTCCTCTTTTCCGGGCAAACACCTTCAGAGGAATGTAGAAACAAGCCCTTCATTTTGTGCAGTTTTCAAGCCTGAACTTTGGGGGAAGAATATAAAAAGGAATGAGACTTTTCCCCCACCCTGCTTTTACTGACATGCTTTTTCTGTCCATTTAAGCTTTTTTTTTTAGTAGGTGAGGAAAGACTGTTTACTTTTAAATATGGTCCATTAGCAAAATGCAAGGGCTGGCATGCTATCTGTACTGTATTCTTTTATTACTGGATAAAGTAATTTGGATCCAGGAGACACTGATCTGCAAAGATAGGTATGCTTTAGTCTGACTTTTTTCAGTAATAACTTGCATAATTCAGTTATTGCATTAGCACTGAAAACACAAGTGCTCTGTTCCATATTACTTATACAAACCGTGTCACAAAATACAAGGTAATTGGTGTTAGTGAGGTATTTCAGGATATTTCAGATGGAAGGACTGTAGAAGTTCAAAGTACTTTTTTGTTGTTTTATGAGACATGACGTTTTTCTAAAGCCAAATAAATATAATTTACTGCCAGATAAACAGCAGCCTGCAAGTAAAACTTTTGTTCAAACTGCTTCACTTTGTTTTAATAAAGTAAAACTCAAAGTTTCAGTTTTGAACATCGTATAGCAAGTTGTAGATAAGGATGACGACCGTGACTCTCAAAACCCAATCTGTGGGCAGCTCTGGGTTCAGCTGAAGTGATTTGCTTAGCTCAAGGTCTTCCTTGGAGACACAACCAGTATTCACCATGATGCCTGTTCTGCACCCGCTTCAGGGCACCAACTTTAAGAGCTCTTTGTAGGGAAATTTCAGAGAACCTTAAAGCAAGTTTTCCCTCAACCCTGGGCACATAGGAGCAGTGGAGCTCTGTGCCATCACTTGCGCTCTGTTCCAAGGGGCTCTGCAGAGTGCCATCTGTGTACTTCGTTACTCCATCCTCACTTTTCTTCTTTTTTAAAAACACCACATGTCCAGAGACACAATAAAACCCATGGAATGTGGCTGGACTAGACATACTTTGTATCCAGCAGGACCAGCTCCAGCCCCAGGGGTATGTTTGCAGTGCCTTTTCCCCAAAAATGTCCTGCTGTCATGTTTGTAGAAGTGCTGGCCTTCGTGACAAAAGGAATGGTGTAAACAGCATTAGTTTCAGAGAGGGCTAAGACAGAAATACTTGTACAGTGCTTTTTTCATGTGTACATGAGGTTTTACAGTGACTGAAAGGCACATTTCCCTTGTGATGCACCTGACAGGGACTGCATGGTACTAGTTTTCATGAGCTGCATACGCTATAATTTAAACCTTCTAATCCAGTTTGAAACTTGTCCAAATCCAAAAGTAGAGATATGTTTCAGAGAACTGCCTGGCTGGGGTTATTTTGAGAATCTCTTAGGGTTTATATGACAATTCAGGCATGAAACAGCCTGTAACAGACACAGGTCATTTGCATTGGTACATATTATGTTGGTAACCAGTTGATTCTTTCTCTTCTCTCTTCCCCCTTAGTGGCTGTCTTAATCAGATGTTATTTATGGAGGACCAAGAAATGCCCGAAGCAAAATACTTGCAAAGACACAAATGAAAATTCTTGTTGGTTTCTTAGAATGTCTCACCTAAGATGCTCCCCAAACCAAGACCAGAACCCCCAAATGCAAAACTAGGTAAATTTAAATGAAGAATAAGGTTGACAGTCTTTTGTATTTCTTGCTTGCGATGCAGGTTAAAAAGTTGATTGTTTTAGACCCCAAGAAACGCCTCACCACTCTACAGGCTTTGCAGCACCCATGGGTCACAGGGAAGGCAATAAACTTTGCACATATGGACAACGCACAAAAGAAACTTCAAGAATTCAATGCCCGGCGTAAACTTAAGGCAAGTCTCTGCTCATAGTCTCTGTTTTGGCTATGAAAGCATGCAATTAAATTAGTAGCCTTGCAAAAACCTTGCACATTTTTGAGGACAACATTCCATGGTGTTAAGGAAGTTTTTTATTTAAGATGACTGATGAAGATTGAAGAAGTTTGAAGCTGATTTAGTCAATGATTGAAGCCAAACAAATAAAAATGGGTGAAGTTGATTGAAAACTCTATCTGCATACATAGAACTGAGGATGTACGCGGCTTTCACAAAGTCCTTAGCTTTCTTCTTTTCTTCCTTTCTTCCTTCCTTGCTTCTGTCCATTCATCTGTCCTCTACTGCTTGCACATCCTTAGAGTACTGACCAGAAGGAACAACATTCTGAGTAATTTCTTGATGAGCATGCATAAATCTGGAAGAAAACTACTATAGCATATTTTGATCCCTAAACCACCCTGAGTTACCTGTACCTATCAATGCAAAGCAGGAGGTTTAAGCCATCCTTCTGCATGAACTAGAGTGAGTATTTCAGGGGTCTAGGTATATAAAATGTCCCCAAGATGCTCCTTTACCATGCAGTCTGCATGTCCACCATGGGAAGAAGCAGGGGAACACCTCTAGGTGCAAACAGCAGGCAACTGGGCACCTGACTGACATGACATCAGGAAACTTTCTTCTCCCCTAAACCCTTTTTCAGCTGTTAAAGATTTGTGTCAGCTCAGGACATACTTCCAGGGATACTTCAGCAAGGAAAATGTTAATTACAGCTGCGGTAAGCTGTCCTTGTAGCCCTGGGTAACAAGAATTGAAAGCAACTTAACTGAAAGCTTTACTAAATCCCATAAAAAACCCAATTTACAAAAAACTGAGCCTCAACTTTGGCTTTGCTATTTTTTTTAAATAGAGAACTGTGGCAAAAAAATCTCTATAGAGCAAAGAACAACATTTTGTCATTTACAAAGGTCTCAGAGATTGTAGATATAATGCACATTGATGTGTTGATTTGGTTTTTCATTATATTTTTACACGAGTTATTTTTTGAAGCTGTTTATTTAGTCCCCCAGAGTCAATGAATTTTTTCTTTTGTGATTAAAAACTATTGCTTTTTGTAAGTTTATTTCTTCATTGCTTCTCTGTTAAAGGTCAAATGACCCACTCTTCAATTATTAAGAAGATTGATTGAAGTTACCAGTTCTTGTAGAGTTAATAGTTTTCCACAAATATATCAGTAAAATAAACAATAAATTTTTAGACAACTAATTCCTGGTCAAAAAGATAAAACCAAAGCAGACATCCAAGTAGAGAGTATGTGTTATAGCTGTTGTTTTGTTAGTAAGAATAATATGTAATTATCTCCTCTTTCTCAACATAAAAAAGTCCATCAGCAGACTTTCTTTATATAAAGACATGTTTTTATAGAATAACTCTAAAGGTCTCAGTCAGGATATGGTTTCTCACAGGCTATGTTGGATTTGTTTCATAAACATCTAAGATGGCTTGTGAGAGTAAATTACATTGATGGTATCTTTAGGCTTCATAGTATCATTGAGCGGCCTGTTCTGTTTTAATCAGTTTTCTAAAGTCCTCTCACCACTAATATGGATGTCTGTGATTTTTCCTTCCAGAAGTCTACTCACACTTTGAAAATCCTTGCCACTTTTTTTCGTTTATGCCTTAAAGTATTTATTCATAATCTCTTTTAGCTGACTCTTTTTTATTGACAATGTTTATGTAATCTGTTTTTCATTAACATCTTTTTTTTTCTTTTAATTTCTCTGTGGATGTTTTTTGTTTGTTTCTCTTTTTTGTTGTTGCTGCTGTTTTGGTTTTTTTTTTTTTGTGTGTGTGTGATTACCTTCCCAAAGAATCTACAAAACTTGCTACACTCTTCATCTCTTCCTGCAGACCCACTTCCTTGATGCCTAAGCAAAAGCTGCCAAGTCAAAAATAGCTGGAGTTGTCACACACAGAGATTAACATTTCTTTTCTTTACCTCTGTATATCTGTTTTCTTTCAGGCAATAAAACTCTTCAAGGCAAGGGCTAATATAACTGTCTTCATATGTGTCTTCATTTTGTGATATTTCATGTGTTATGAAAGCCTACCCCCAATGTGTATTTTTATATGTCTATACCTAGGAAGTTGCCCGTGCGCCCCGCAGCACTGTGCTTGGCATATGAACAGAGCAGTAGTGATATATACTGTGCTCCTTTTTTGAAACTTTCATGGAATAATCAGTGATAATACCGTTGATATAATTATGATGGAAGATGACTTCCTGTTTTTTGCCATCCACCAACTTCAAAATGGGACACCTGAAGTAATTTCATTTAAAAAA
>VZRL01006996.1:721430-743646 GCA_013397895.1 Origma solitaria | reverse complement strand
AAAAAAAAAAAGAAAAAAAAAAAAAAAAAAAAAAGCAGCAGGCACAGGTGGAAAACCATTTTGCTCATGTCGCCCAACCTGTAACCTTGTGAAAGCAGCAATTTTAGGCCTCAGCCCAGTATTCCAGGTGGCCTTCTAAACCCACCTAGGCCCAGGCAGGTACCCAAAGGCGACATTCCCAGGAAGACTAACCGCGGTCACGTTCCCTACCGGGGCGGTGCCGACAAGCCGTGCCCCCTAAGGAACGTTTGCTTGGTCCTCTCTCTCCCAGGCCGCAGTGAAAGCCGTGGTGGCCTCCACACGCCTCGGCAGCGCCAGCAGCCACAGCTCCCATGAGGGCCACAGGCCCGGCCACAGCCCGGCCCGCGAGGATCCCAACCAGGATCGCCCTCAGGAAGCAGCGGCGGCGGCTCCAGAAGAAATGCCTTAGGTGGATGTTGCTCGCTCGTGGCGGCGGAGACGTGTCATTTCATACACCAGCTACCTTGTCATTCAGCGAGAGAGAATTAGTAAGCTTGGCCTCTCTGGTTGTGCTTTGGGGCGCCACAGGCCCCGCCTGGTGATCCTACCTTCAGTGCATGTGACTGCTTATGAAAATAGTAAACTGTTCCATAAGGCATGTCATGGAAACAGTGTAATTTGCAGTAATACCGGCAGGTGAAAACATGGGGATTATTAACTACCTACCATAATGTGTATACTTCATCTATCTAGTGTTCCTAGGCGGCATTTGAAAAACAATGCTATTTCGTTTGGTTTTATGGGGAGTAGGTGTCTTATCTATGTTGTGAGTTTCTTTGAACTGTTTTCCTTCCAGGTTCGTAGTCCTTCAGCAGACAAAATGGAAGGAAATACCAAACCAATGCTTTTAAAACTGATGTATGAAATAATGCTTTTTATCTGTAAAATTGAAAAAGTATTTGGGGATTTACATGCAAAAAAAAAAAAAAAACCAACAAAAACCAAGAAATCAACATTCCACTACTTCTGGGAAGAAATTGAAATGGTAGTTCCACTGGGCATGAAAATGTACATTGCTCAAGCTTGCATTGAGAATGCCTTATTCTGACTTTTCCTGTTTATATATGGTATTTTAATAACAACCAAAATTACTCAGATTTCCACCATTTCATTCCATAGTAAAGTGCTAGCAAAACAAAACCATAGACTAAACAAGGATTAGAGTACATGCAAATTTTTGGCATACCATTATATTTGTTCATTAAAATTCTAAACTCTGCAGCTAGAAGACATTTCATAGGCCCTAAGGGAATAATCTGCATTTAAATAAATTGTAAATGCTTGAAGGAAGCTATTCCACAACTTACTGATTTTGCTTTGGGGAAACACTCTTATGCAAGGTCTGGGAGCAAGTAGTATAATCTAGTTGGTTCCTGGGTAGTTTAACCTCATGAGTGACCAATTTCCACTTGTAATTAGTCCACATTTTCCTAACAAAGGACCCCTCCTGTAAAGTGATCCACCAGCACAGATCTTGCATCCACCCAGAGCTCCTGTGTCTTGAGTTAGCTCTGTGCATCAATCAGCTTGCAAAAGTAGGGTCAGGCACTTCAGCTATCTTGATGTTTTTGTTGAATGTGATTGATAGGAACTGAAAAACTAACGTGCATCAGTGTGTATGACCACTTACACTTGTTTGTTTTCTATTTGACAGCATGTGACTATTGTACTGAAACATTACAGAAATGGCAAAAAGAATCTGATGTACAAAAATGTCATTTGTGCTTGTTAAACTTTTTAATACTGATAGTTACCTAACATCCTAATACAGTCATCATTCCTCTTTTGCTTTACATGTTTTTATGTTGTTGTTAGGCCTTGCACAACTTGCCTTGAAAAAATATAGCAGCTATTGAAAAAAACAAGACTTTAATAAAACATTCAATAACTACATTTCCTGATGAAATTAAAGGGTAATACAATGTTATTCGTATGGTAGATTTAATAAATAAAATGTGTTCTAAATTAATATATAAAAGAGGATTAAAGATCCTGTCTTTACTGGGTGAGAATGCATGCTAATGGACCTATTATACTTAAGATTATTCATCCATTTCTTAGAACTCTTTGAACTTGTACAATAAGGTTTGCTAATTAAGCAGGGTTGAAATTTAAAGTACATGCATCCATTCATTTTTCAAGGGACACACTTTGAGGTCAGCTGAAACAGCTGATTGGGGGCATGGCAGCTGTGTGCAGGCCAACACGATACTTGTACAGATTTCTCACTTGGAAACAAGTACGGTAAGATTAGTAACTGTGGAGAAGATCATAGGTACATCCAGCTGTCTCACTTTTTACCCTCTGTCTTACCTCCTTTGAGGTGACTGCAGAAAAAATGCAATGCTTAGCTACTTTACTCCACCCCCTTATACTGTGGTGAAGTCACCCAAGTTGGGTCAGTAGGGAGGTTTGATGGGAGAGGCTGGATTTCCGTAACATTTCATCCTTCATTTAGGATAGTTGCTTCAAACCTGCAGAAGTGGAGCTGGCTGTGCAGTCACTGCACATCTGTGAGACCTCGAGCATAAATTCCTTCATCTGAGGCACAGTTAGTTGAGCTGAAGAGTGGTAACAGCTAATTCCCAAAGTTGTTTTTTGCTAAATTATGCCACAGCATATCATAACTATGAACTGACGCCATCCAACAGGAGACCTCTCTGTTGACAGCATGATCTTCAGAGGCATCTCAGTTTTGTGCATAAAAGCTCGAGGCCTTCTATTGTTTTCTTGCTTTGTTTTCTTTAGTTACACTCAACTTAAGCCATCAGGATGTCTGTGCGGTGTGATTACCAGTATGTGACTCAGAAAAGCATTGTGCCTGGCTGATTGATATATGACAGCACTAGGGTGTATACATACAGTGGAAGACAGGAGTGTTACCTGCATTAGCTTTGTCTGAAAAATCACATCCTGGCGGCATCTGCTGTAGTTCAGACTGGGATGTGCAACATCGGTGTGTTACTGTGGCTGAAAAAATGTGAACACACTTGAAAACTACTGGAGATGGACCAGATTTCCAAATCTGTAGTTATAAGCTATGTCAAAAGTTACTCAGGCTCTTTTCTGTTGAAATCCTAAGCTTTAATTTTAAAAAATATTTAATATATTAACAGAGTTCTTGAAGTACAAAACGGGGAACCTTGTCTCTTTTTAAGTATTTGAACTTAGCAAAACTTTTTGTTTAAAGGCAGATTGCAGCACTAGCCAATTAAAATCTAATATTTGAGAGCTAGCGGGATGATCAAGTGGCTGTTAAATGGCTAAGGATCAGGTGGCTGTTAAATGGCTAAGTTAAATCTGCCTTTGCACCACAACAGGGGTTTCCCAGGTTCAGAAGGTTTCCCTCCAAAACAGAGCAGATTTCCTGTAATTTCAAACACTTTTGCTTGCAATTTTGTGGACAACACAGTACATTGCACAGCATGAGCCTGGTGGTGTTTGTTGGCTGAAGTTTGTATTTTACGCTGTGCAAACATGCTGTAAAGAGGCAGACACTGTAATCAAGCTTCTGAATGTGAAAGAACATCAAGGCGGAAGTTTTTGATACAGCAAGTTCTTCAGAAGAAGGGCCCTAAGGACTCTCTCCCCACAAGTGAGCAGGCTGCTGGTCACATGGAGTGACAAAAACAGCCCAGCAGACCCTTAGCCTTGGTGAATAAAGCAAAATGCTCTGAAAATCTGTGTGGTAGCAGAGCAGCATAAAAGCCTCAACCAAAAAGTTTTCTGAAGTGGCTCAGACTAGCAGGGAGTCCCAGCCTGCAGGAGACCGTGGCTCACTGGCAGCCAGGCCTAGGCACTTTCCGAACAAATCACCGACTCCTACAACTCACACTGCAAGTGGAACACAGACACAGCTGGCAGCCACGGGAGAAGTGAAGACAACACCACATTTTCCCTGCCCAGAAACAGGGAAAGGAAAGATGATACTGGGAGTTGCTAGTGTCCAACTTAGCAGAAGGACAGCAATATCTGCCAAGAAGCAAATGCAGCTGGTTGCTATAAAATAAACCATTGTTTCCAGATAACTGTCCCTCAGCTCCTGCACACACGCTGGGTCACCTCTGGGATTTTAAGAGCAGCATATGTGAGTGGAGTGGAGGATTCCCTGCAGGTCCTTGAACAGTGTCCTAAATATTGCCTGCTGTGTGACAGACACAAGCCTCAGCACAGTGCCTTGGCCCCAGGCTTGTGCAGAGGCTGTTTCTCCTGGTGAAGAACTCTGTTTTGTGTGGCTGAGCCAAAACTTGTTGCTGCTGAGGTTAGGAGACCATAGGTTATGGAGGCATCGCATTCTTGTAACAAAAAATATCAGACACTGACCAAGAAAGTTGCACAGTTATATGTGGAGCACAGTGGCAGGGGTACACACAAGTCCTGAAGATACCAAAGGTAACAAAGAGACAGGCAGAACATCCTTACAGTTACTTTATAAAACAATAATAGCTCAAAGAATGTCCTTTCCTCCCTGCCAGAGTTAATTCAGTTGGAACATAAATAGTGAGAGCTCATTCTTCTTTTGTATAAAGAAATTTCTATAAAATTCCCTGAGAAGCCCCTGCATGATACCCTGTTTCATTGAACAAAAAACATCAGCTGCACTGCAGAATAAGAAGGTAAGGAAAAAATAGGAGGGAAATATTTGCCTAGTCTAGACACAGCTCTGAAGCGAGACCTATAGAGGGTTTACAGAGATGATGAGGGGACAGGAGCATCTCTTTTATGAGGAAAGGCTGAGGAAGCTTGGCCTCTTCAGTCTTAAGAAGAGATGACTTGAGAGGGGACCTCATTAATGTATAT
This sequence comes from Origma solitaria, assembly GCA_013397895.1. Taxonomy (NCBI): domain Eukaryota; kingdom Metazoa; phylum Chordata; class Aves; order Passeriformes; family Acanthizidae; genus Origma; species Origma solitaria. The sequence continues at coordinate 738,825 of VZRL01006996.1, read as the reverse complement.
GAATACCTGAAAGGAGAGTGCCAAGAGGATGGACAGTGCTCTGCTCCATGGTGCTGAGCAATAGGAAAAGAGGAATGGGCAGAAATTCATGTCCAGGAAGTTCCCCCTGAACACAAGGAAGAACTTTCCTGTGGAAATGATCACACACTGCCCAGAGTGGCTGTGGAGTCTCCCTCACTGGAGATATTCCAGAACCTGGACACAATGCGGAGAAATGTGCTATAGGAAACCTGGCTTGAGAAGCGAGGTGGGACTAGATGGCCATGCCAGTAGTCCCTTCCAGCCTTACCCATCCTGTGATTTCATGATTTTATGATCCTAGTTCCAGAAGATATATAAACATTTACTGACAGGACTGCAGATTCCTTATATCTGGGAGGTAAAACTTTTGCCCAGAGTAATTCAGTGAAGATTGCAGGAGGGTCAGTGAAGAGCATCCCTTGGAGTGTGAGTCCTCTAACCAATATAAGGATAGAACAATATACATGCATATAACTAAAAATCCAGCAAACACTTACTTCCTCTTCTACCACTCCAGGGTGTAAAAAAGAATATGAATGGAGACATAAACTTAGTTATTATTGGAAGGCATTCAAATATTTTGGGAATAGGCATAGTACAGAAGCAGGAGTACAATGGAATAGTTAAAGTGGCCCAATTTTGAATTTAACAGTAAAATTACAGATTAAAATCTGAGTATGTACATGAACACACAAATATATACATTTATCAAATGACAGGCAGAGACTGCTGAACAATCTCTAAGAGCCATGTCTATTAAAAGTTGCAGCAATCTTTTAAGCCATCTTGTCTCTTGCCTGCATTACTCAGCTGGACCTGAAAATATAATAATTAACAGTCTTGTATAAATAGATCATTGCTGGATGAAATTCAGTAATGCCTATGAAAGACAAAACATATGAAAGACAAAAAATACTGTGGTACAGAGTTTTGCCCAGCTCTGATGCCTTCCAAGACACAGCCAGGAAAAAGATTACTTCAGTGCTCTTGTCATTTTGTGTGCTCAGTCCCTTGGTCAAAATGGAGAGGCAACACAAGCACGGAATTTTGTGATGAGTTAGAGCTGCCCCAAACTGCCCAGTGATGCTCTGTCCACAGCCTGTGTGACTGAGAACTGACGACATGGCCCTTCATTTGTACATCAGGAAGATGTTTATTGGCCAAGGTATATCAAACAGTGTGTGGTTGCCTCTGCGATGAAGCACAGAGTTCCTCCCATAGGAAGACACATAAAGAGCAAAGCTTAAAAGAAAGGGATCTTTTTTTTTCTCCCATTTGAAACTCTGGCTTCAAAACAAATGTTAACATTCATGGCTAAATGGCTCATTATTATTCTTCCCCTTTGTGCTTCATCTTTTTTTCCTGGCTCAGGGGCACCCAGGAAGAACTGTCAGCTGCCAGTCAGTGAGTAAAGAGCCATCTGACACTTGGCAGATTTCAGCTTTTCTGCCCTGACCAATCTGCTCTTGCCCTTGATTCCATCAGATGGTTTCACTCCTGCTCTTGTGCTCCCACAAGGGTCTGGGTTTCACCAGTCAAGTACACATGTATTTCTCTGAGACCCACCCCTGGTGTGATTTGTCACTGCCAGTTAGTACCCAGGGAGAGGTGTTTCTACTTTCCCTCTCCATTTCCCACACTCATGCTGTTTCCTGGCACCTTCAGATTTCTTTTTTAAGAGCCTATACCTGGCTGACAGAAATAGCTCAGTGATGTGCAACAAATGCCAGACAGACATAGAAAATAATTCAGCTTCTTGAGTTATTTTCCCAATAGAAAATGAAGGCTCCTGTGCTGTAGGCACAGGATGAGGGGTTCAGAGCAAAGAGGCACAAGAACAGCACCATGCCAGGTTCTGCTCCTCAGCACCAGGAAGCTCCTTTGCCAACAGCACCGTTTTCCTTGTGTGGAAAAGAAATTGTTTAGGTCAACCCAAAGAGACAACTCAGGCTTAGGAACTCTAAAAATACCATGTGTGATATGACCAGTGACCTTCTTAATGTTGTTTATATAATATGAGTTTATATACTTAGAATCATATTTCATGCAGCATTGCCATTTACAGTGTTGGCAGAAGAAATTGCAAAGTCAGTTTGGAACACTTGGTCCCATTTTTTAGCTGGAACTGCAAATAATGATCTACTTTGTAATACAAACCCCTGGAGCCAATCATTGTATCTGCAGAAGTACACAACAGCGAAAGTCTATCAACAAGAAAAAAGACTAATTCTTATCCCTGTGTTGGATGGATCTGGGGTGGCTCTTCTAATGGAAATTATTATGTCAAATGACTCAAAACAGCTCTTCTGGTCACTTGAAAGCTGAGGACAAGCCATAGGGTTTGATATAAAGCTGCAAATGGCATGTGATCTCTCCCAGAGACAATATGTTCTAGGAGCCACTGAGTCATATTTATTCATCCACAGAACTGTGCACAGGGGTCTGCATTATCCTATCAGCCCTCAGATCCCAAGGCATATGATGTTACTTACAAATGTGAAATTGGCATGAACGACCACAACTACACAAATCCCCAAGTAACACTGAACAATAAACGCCCACAAGAAACACACCAGAGAACTCCACTACAGAACACACCAAAGAGAGCTCCTCTTTAGCTTTGTGTCAGCAAGGGATAAAGTGAAAAGTGTCTATAAATGTGCATTCTGAGGGCTCAGGTTCCTTGTTTTCTATTATTTTGCTGACATCCCCACCAGCCATGTTTATGGAAGTAGTGCAACCGTATCCAGTGAGAGCCTCCTCCAGATGGAAAAACCTCACCACTGACCCCACTTTCCATTTGTAAGACATCAAAGTTGTATCAATTAATATACCCCCAGTCTCTTGTCCCTCAGCTTGCTACAAGGTCTGAAGTAGTCTTTTATGGAAAACTAAAGCTTGTCAAGAAACATTTCATGAAACTAAGCAAATGGACTGTATGTATATTTAGAAAAAATATTTTTGAAATATCTCCTAAGTCCTGATGCAGCAGTGTCCTCCCTGAGAAGTATTTTCCTTGGGAATGACAGGGATCCGTGGGAGCCTGCCTAGCATCCAAGGCTGGTGCCACGACCAAGTTACTGCCCTCAGTGTAGTGATAGGTGCCTTGTTTGCTCTGCTTAAATCTTTACCATCTTGGTTGCAGGGACACCATAATTACAAACTAAGTTACTTTCTACTGAAAGTAATTAGAAGCAAGGACATTTAAATCTACTACCAATTGAGAGCTAACGCAAACTGTGTCTTTGTGCTGGTTGAGCGCAAGAACTACTTCCTTGTTCACACCACATCCTCATAAGATGTCATGCTAACACTTCTGATTAAATAGCAGAAATTTTACTTAATGCTCCATAAGCAGACATGGTTTTGGGGTCTAGTTGGTTTTCTTTTCTTTTTTTTTTGTTTTGCTTTAGTTTTTGGAATACACAGTATTGAGAGGCCTATGCTTATGAGAAAATTACCTCTGAAATGGTTAGTTGCTCAGGGAGAAGGAAAGACGGAGAGGTGGAGGGTGAGCCCTAGTCATAGAGCCATAGAACCAATCAGGTCGGAAAAGACCTTTGGAAAAGATTGGTTGGGAAAGACCGTGGAGTCCAACTGTAACCCGGCACTGCCACGTCCACCACCAACAGGACAGTCTTGCAAAACAGCAGTGGTGGCTGGTCCAGCTTGTGAGGGAGCAGGGAAGGATCACTTGGAGGGAGGAGGGAAGAATCACTGAGGCTGTCTCACTTGGGGAAAGAAGTCTGTCAGTCCCCAGGAGCTATACCACCACATCCTTGCAAGCCCAGGGGGTACCAAGCAGAGGCTATCTGGCTGCTCCACAGTAAGAAGCTCATCAACTGAAGCTGGTTTTAACCTGGAGAAACATGATGCATTAAGGGTTGTGTCTGGCTTGGCCACCATTTGGAGGCTTCTGGCTGGATGAGGACCAGACCATAAGCAGGGAATTTTGTGCTTCTGTTAATTCAGGAATAGTGTATGCTGCATGGTTAGGGTATGTGCTGATGTTTCCAAGACAAACAGAAAAATGGTGCCTTTGACTAGTGACACAAAGTATTTTATAAGCCTGTTACAGAAGCTCATTGATCTCAGAGCAGTGGCAGCTGGACTCTTATTAATAACAATGAAGAATGTTATAAATATAAATATAGTAGACTCTCTCAAATTAGCTCCATGTCCTGTGTTCCTGACTCCTTACTTTACTGCTTAATGTCTAAGGAATCCTGTACTGTGAACAGTTTTCTTCTCTAGAAAAGATGTAAGCAACTAAAACAGAAGTTTATGGACTGCTTGTTTAACTGTACCGTTTTGCTTCTGACTAAGCCTGTTTGTGTAGTAACTTTTCTGATACTGCGCAAATGAACCAGAGAGAAATTTGAACCCGAAAAAAATGACCGTTTTGTTATTTCCATGTATTGTACGTGGGACCAGTGTACCTGCTTGAGTATTTGCATGGGAATGCTGATAAGCCATGAGGAAATGCTTTGATGCTGGGTTATCTATTTTTAGTAAGTGGCTTGCATGACTGATCTGATGCTAAATAAACTAGTAAATCTAGAAAAGCGTACGTCTATCATTTACTGATAGCTAATGCTCGCCATAGAGCAAGGAACAATAGTCATCATTAGACAGAGGAGTAATCATGGGTATTAACTGTTTATATTGCAAAGTCGAGAATGAATTCCAGCTTGGCACAGCATTTCCCCTGCTCCTCTTCCCTCAAAAGTTAGCGGCTGAATAACAAGCTCAATCTGTTATTAGTGGTGGAGTACAGAACTAGTGGACTGTCCAGGCTTCCCTTGTGCCGCAGCATGGGTTATGTGAGACAGATGCTTGTCTCCCTTTTTCTTAAATACTTCCAGTGACAAAGAAATTACCACTTCCTTGTGCACTCTAGTTCTGCTACTCTTTTAACTGAGAAGTATTTTACAAAGTCCTGAGCCTTTTTGTTGCAGTTAACAGTTTGTCTATCATGGTGATTTGTTTTCTGCAACCATTTCTTATGAACCCAAAGGTTATTAAAGTGCTCTTTCATTCAGCATACTCCTCTCTCAGCAGCACAAACCAAACCTTTACCCCAGAGGCCTTACACTCCTTTTCTTGCTTGAATATGGATTTTCTGGCCTTACTACTGTTTGTCTCGAACTATGTTGCCAAAAGCTGCACATGGTACCTGGAGAACATTGCAAGGCTGAGGTGTTGAAAGGATTTTTTATTTTTCTGCTCTTTTCCCATATCTGTCACCCTCAGTGGTGTTCCCTCCTCCCTGGTACTGGTGCATATTGTTATTCCTGTCACCTACAACTCTTTAGTCTAGCAAACTGCTTGAATGCAGAGTCCCTTCCCAACCTTTTGTGGGAGACAATTTCACAAAACCCTCCGTCCTGGAACAATGTATGAAATAAATGATGATAAATGCTACAAGACATTTTGCATGGCAACAATGCTCCAGAAGAAAAAGTCTAATTTGGCACTTCCATGGGTGTTGCTGAATCTTTTCCCAATCTAATGCAAGGCATACATTCTTACTACAGTTTCATGAAAGCATCTTCGTGACACCTCCGTAACAGGATGGAAAAGGGCAGTGGAAAGTCCAAAGGAGAGAAGAGGGCATGTATTGAGCTGGCTTTGAGCTCCCCCTGGAGGTCAAGGGTTGTTCGCTTTTGGCTGACCTCTTAAAAACAGCGCATCAAACAGCTGAGTGGGAGCACAACTCGTGAGACAGCACAACATTACACTGGTTTTATAGCGAGCATGAGACAAACAAGAAAATGGGAAATAAGAACTAACAAGGCAGAGGAACTCTTCATGAGTTAGGATAGCTGGGGAGTTAAACATAATGATCCTGCCTCGTAACTACCAAATTTCTGCATTTCTGTTCATGCCTTGTGCAGTCATCTTCTTTAAAAAGCCCTAGAGTTTTGTAGTTATGATGTTCTTCTCAAGCAGTTCAAGTACTTGTTTCCTTCAGCATGCTCTACACATGATAAGCAGTCTCTACATGAACTGCAAAACTGAGTCACCAGCACAGCCCAATGAGGACTGGAAAAGGCAAAATATGTCACAAAGTTTAAATTGTGGTTTAGGACTGGAGAATATACTCTTTTCTAAAGAGACATTTAATATTTAGTACAGGCTTAATATCTCTTCCATGTTTCTGTTATCTTTCACCAGGTTTGAACATCAATATTTTCTTTTAGTAATTCTAATTAAAGTCGTTTATCATTTTGTAAAGACCCCAGGTGGCCTTCTCTACCTATCCCTCCCCCACTTTGCAGAAGGTGACATGATACACACCCTGCAAGAACATCTCAGAGGTCAGTTCCTTTCTCAGCAACAGAAGAGGTTTACAACTCTTTCCACTGAAGTCAAATGCTACAGAACTCCACTGCCAGCTTTGTAAGAGAAACAAAGGAAGGTTCTAGAGAAGATACAGGGATTATCCTTGTTTCTGTAGGTGTTAATTAAATACATGTCAATAGACACGTTGCAGCATGATTTATACACCTAATGTACATCTATATGCCTTCTGCCAGGTGCTGCACGCTCCCATGTTTCAGATTAACTTAATGTTTATGGTTAATAGACCATTTCTTAAACATACAAAAAGTAATACTAAGCCAAAATAATAAAGTTCTCCCTCAATAATTCCGGGGTTATCACAAAAAACCCCTTGTATATATATTTTTTAGCATTGAAGCCTTGAGAAAATCCTACTGGTACAGCTTTCAAGAGATTTCCATCGGGCATTTTCCACAGTCTAAATCAAGGTTCTAAGTAAGGGTAGGCCTTATGGCTTTCAAATTTAAGGAGACAAACTGATATTGTCAGAGATCACCATGCAGCTGGAGATGAGCTACATCATCAGACGTAACTCCCCAAAAATGCTATGTATAGTTGCACACGTATTAAAAAAGCTACATCGCAAGTCTGTTGGAATCCATTATTTTAATTTATTCTGCAAGTGCATTCAAAAAACAAATACAATCGCTTAAGTGCTGAACACAGTAAGATAAACCCACTCTTAAAACAGACTTTGACTTTCTGTACACAGGCACAACTTGACTGGTTTCACTAGAATTAGGGCTATTTTTACAGCAGTGAACCTCTTAGGTTGAACTACCAGGTCACACCATCAAAATTGTTCTGGACCCTTATGATTACGGGAGGTACTATACGCTCTGCATTTTACAAGTTCATAATGTTTCACATTTATAAATCCATCAAATTTGAGATCAGGGCCTGTGCACAGAACATCTCTTTGAAGTACTGGTCCACCTCCCTGCAAGCTGTGGTAGAGTAGTTGGACTGCCCCTAAATTGAACTTAGCCCCATCTCTGTATCTTCCGCACATCTACAGGCAAGGTTTAATGCTGGAGGTTTTAGACGAGGAACAGAACTCAAACATGAAAACTGTCTTATCTTCAGTCACCTTTCCCATACACAGAGCACCTAGTTAAAGTGCCAAAGAGTAAAGTGTCACATTGCCTAAACCTCTAGAAGTTTTTTTAAAAAATATTAGTCATATAAAAATAATTTTGATTTGTTTATATACATGCTGTTTCTCTAGCAAAAACAGATCTCTGCTATTCTCAGGCAATTTATTCAGAAGTCACTTCTGGATAACTATATTCCACTTTAACTGAAACACTCTTAACTGACAGAAATCTATACAAAGCAATTTACTTAGTCTCCCTTTTCTTCTGCATAAGCAAAACGTGGGTTCCTGCACTTTGTCCTTGCAACTGCTTTCCTGTTTTAACTCTTGGCTCCACCTAGATTGTCCACTAATTCAGGAGAAGAATGCCACAGAGGGAGAAGAGGCTCTGATATTGTGGCTTTCTTTGTTCTGATGCACTCTGGTTAAAGAACAGTTCTTCCCTCTCCATCTATAGCTAAATAAAAATAACATAAATTTTGGGTATAAATAAATACATTTGAAATTGGACATCTTTCTTCTAGTTCTGTATTAGTCTATAGCTGAACTGAAATTTTTATTAGAAGCATCAACATACAAAAATACACTAGCAATGTTCTTACTTTTAAGCTCAAGTTCTTTCTTCAGCTGCTCTGTGCTTCACTAACCTGTCTTTACTGAAAGCAGAAAAAGACATTTCATTGGATACTAAATAAGGATAGATTCTGTAGATGTGTCAGAGCCCCTAAAATGGGTGTTTGAAACAGGGACTCTCAATCCTTTCTGCAGTGCCTGGTATTGTACAAACATCCTTCTATAAATGTTTTGTGCTCCTTCTGACCCATTTCTCCAGCAGTGAAGTGCCTCTGTGCAGATTTAAACTGGGCTTTTTACATAGAGAAGGAATATTTTGCTCTACGTACATCTGTATCACAACCCCTCCATTAGTCAGTCCCAGCAGCTCTAAAAAGAGAAGACATGAATATGCAGATTCACTACACATGTAATCTTTGAAACTGGGAAGAATAAATAGGCTACACTTCAAACAGTTTCCTCTACAATCATGTCATCATTCATCCCACGGAGAAGCACTGCCAGAGATTTCATAATTGCCTCTGTACCCATACTAGGAAGGAGAAGATTCTGGCAGCAATTCCTTGGTGTCCTTGGTGGTAGAAGATCACCTTGTGAGCTTCCAGTAGTTTGGCAGACACAAGGAAGGTAGAAAAAAAAATGGGAATACTAACTGAAGGGTTGAAAGGGAACTGCAGAATACACAGAACCTAACAAGCAGTTAACACTTTCTGCCCATGAAGACACCAAGGTTGTTTGATGCAGTTTTTAACAGTCTTAAATACTAGTAAATACCTTAAAACATGAAGCAGGTTGAAAAACCACCCACTGTATTTGGTATTACGTTTTTTCTACCTCTCTGCTTGAGCAATGAGAAAGGAAAGTCCTTGCTACTCAGAGGTCAGCTACAGTGGCCAGTGTCAAAAAAGCCAATATTGTAGGGAAAGGACTTTCATCTGAATTTTTGTTTTTCTGAGAGTCCATTACCAGTCCCTGGACTGTAGTTATACAACTGGCTCCACAGTATCAAGGCTTCAAGATATTTTCCCTAACTCCTACACAGTTAAACTTGCCACTGTGAGCACTGGCAAAGTGCATGGGGATAACTACAATGCCACCTGAGCAAATGACACATGCCACATTAAAGGCTTAACATCAGATTTTAAAGAGAATTCAGGTTCCTAGCAGGGAAGGAGTAATTTTCTAAATGCCCCTGTATGTATCTGTCAGAATTATTAGGTTGCTGAACATCCTTAAAATTTGCATTTTAAAAGAAGACTCTGTATTCCTAAGCAGATCTGAGCAATTCTGTAGCTTGAGCTTTGGCCTTCATGTTTTAAGATGTAAATTTATTGCAAAGATCAGTCTAGGGGTACCACAGAACACTCCACAGCACCAGCACACTGGCAAGTCTGTGCTGCTGTGGCTACAGCAACACCTCTTCCTGAAGCAAATGAATTGCTCTTTCTGTTGTTTTTGTAATCCCAGGATTTTCAGTTAAAGAAGAAATACACACACAAAAAACCCCCAAACCAAAAAACCCCACCAAACAAAAAACACACACACGCACGTGCACACACACATACACACACACAATTACATGCAAATTTAAGTAAAAAATTCTTTAGAAGTACAGGGTATCAATGAAGATCCATTGGAAGTTTGCTATTTTGACAACTGTGTGATCAAAAGCCCACAAAAAATCTATGGAAAGACACCTGGTGACTTAAACGAGCTTTGGATCAGCTGTAACGGCATTTCTTTATGCACTGAGACTGTTATATACAACAGTAAATAAGTTACAGTTACAACATTGAAGAAATGCCAATAATGAACACTTATATTTTCTCACAAGTGCCAATAGGTTTCTTATGAATAGCATAATTTAACAACTTAGCTATATAATATCCATATGATAAACCAAAGCAAATTTTAAAAAAAATTCCAGATGCAGCTGAAAAAAAAATTTAAAAGTTAAGTAAATATAAATATATATATTACAAAATTACATCTTCAATGAGATGCTGCCTGTACAGCAACCTGCATTATCAAAATCCTGAGCACTCAGCTCCCAACACTGCTGAAGAGAGCTGAGTTCACGCTGCATTTTTCAAGCCCACACACACATCTTGTGCTTTCTACTGAGAAAGACGGGGGTTTAAGAGATTCAGGATATTCCTCACAAAGCTGCAGAGAGCTGAGCAGCAAAAAGCATCTCGCACCGTGCACTGGGAATGTATGCCGAGTATCACATCAAAAAGCCCTTGGTAAAGTTGATCGGATCCTTAACATAAAGGTTCGGGTGTCATTCAGGAACAACATTACCCACCTCAACTGAGTAGGTAACCTATGCTAAGCTAAACAACATAATCTGATCACAAGGAATGCAAGGGCTTTTAAGTCACTGTTTGTCTACATTTTGAGTGCCTTTCTGAGGTCAGAGTAGAAATTGGTCAGGGTACTAGACATAGCAGTGTCTACTGCAGATTGTGGTAGCATCCCTCGCAGTTCGGTCTGGATGTAGCCTGTCAAAAGACTGTGGCCAGGAGAGTCCTTGAGAGGGACACAGAACCAACCACAAGGGTGATTGAATCCACGGACAAAGTTTGGTCTCACCTCTCCATAGTCCAGGCTTATACCTGTCAACGAATATAAAACAAACAAAAAAAAGGGAAATTTATTTGAGAGAGATTAAAAAAAAAAATTAAGGTGCAGTAAATTTGAAATATACAAGCTTCTGCTTGAGGACTTTAGTAGTAGTGACAAACACACTTCAAGTTTCTGGGTATTTTCATGCATGAAAGTTGTTCTTCATCCAAACTCCACAACAGACAGGAGAACATGATAAGCAAAAATTCAAATACTAAGAGGACATTCCTCCCATTTATTAGAATCAAGTTGTTACTCCTCACAGCTTGCTCTAGGACCTGAGGGAGGACCAACTTGTCTCTAAGCTCCTGTCCCACAGCTGCCATAAGTGAAACCTGGCAGAAAGGAATGACTCATGGGTAACCAGTAACTTGTACAGTTCTTTAAATCTGTAAAATGTAAGAACACCTTTGAATTTGTTAAAACACCTTGAATTTATTTGTTGAAGACCATCTTACACCATTTTAGGCATACTTACTAGTACTGAACCTGGATCAAATCTTAAGCCAAGCAACTGTTGCAAAATAAGAATTAAGCAGAGGTAAGTGGTGGCTTACCACATGTTAGAAGCCCATCTTCATAGCTTGTAGTGTAAGAGAAATCAACAAACTCTCTTGGTGCTATGATGTTCCAGAGCTGGCCAGCAGTTGTATAGCGCATCACACAGCAGTTCTTGAGTGACAGAATTAGGAGGGCAAAAAACAAAAAAAAAAATCTTACTATAGTGCATACAGGGAAACTTATGCTCACAGGTGGCTATTTTTTTCACAAAAGTCACAGCTCTGTGAACTACATTGAGCAAATTCAATGAGTTCTGAATGGCTGTGCCATTTTCAAGCTAAATACTGTAAGTTGTAAGGACTTGTGCAACTGAGAGCTGTGGGACCAAAGAATATCTGGCACCACAAACGTTTAAAGATCTAAAGCCACAGAACTGTGTCATGCCTGGGAACTGAAAGCCGTGTGGCTCTTATGTCGCCACGGAGTACTTGGGAAGTCTGAAAGGACCATGAACAAATTGCCACAGGACCCTCTTGGTACTCAGATACTCTATCAAATACTTTTAAACCACTAAGTGAAAAATAAAATGGAATGTAAACAATGCTTCAAAAGAGGCTTTCTTATAATACAATAGGAATCTGTGTAAATTTTAGGGAATAATTAGGAAAAATACCTTGTCATATAAATTTTCCTTCAGAGACAGAGCAAAAGACAATCCATGCTCAAGCCAGATGATGGCTTACATAAAGGTTTTGAATTCATACTGAATACGTGCAGTAATCAAAGAAAGACTACCAGCTCTTTGGTAACCAGCTTCAAACCTACCTTTCTTGCATCAAGACCTGTCCCTTCAGTATGAACTATTTGGTGTCTCAGCACAAAGCCATGCCACACAAGTCAGCCCTTCAGGAAGAGGGAGAGGCTGCAGCTTCCATATGTGTGGACTATTGCTATTGTTTGTTGTGGAACAAAAGAAAGCAAACTGTATGAAATGGTTTTGGCATATACAGTATCACACTGCCCCTCTACATGAGAATTTTATCAGAGGCTACCAGACCTCCCAGATCCAAGAGAATTGTGAATGACTCCTTTATTTTAAAACAGGACTGTGCTGCCAGAAAGCCTTATCTGAGATCACACACAGCATGTATGCACAACGCTGCCTGTGCATACAAAAAACAGGCTGGAAAAGGTTCGTATTTGTTGGAATTGCCCTGCTGTACTGTTAAATTTATGTATTCATCAATATACATTTCCTTCAAGAATCTAAACAAGTCTTCACCTCTTCAAATGTTTCCATGATGTCCATTGAAGTCATCAGGCTGTCCCAGTCTAGCCTGTAAGGTCCAGGGCGAATATGATCCACTACTCTGTTAGTAACATCTTCCACCACTCCTTGAGCTTTGTAGCTAGAAAAAGATGCTTACATTTAGTAAGAGCTTCTTTATATTCCATTAATTTGCAACACTACACTTAACATTCACACCTTGGTACCAGGAAGTATGGTCAGTGGGCAATGGCATCAGAAAAACAGTACTGAAAAAGACCTATGCATGCATCTGTTCTTCTCTGCAAGAAATTCTCTTCTGAAAAACTTCTTTTTTTTCTGAAGTTAATATTTTATAAATGGCAAACTCCTTCCTTGGATAAAAATTATCCTATTTATTTCTCTAACAACTGTAGAACTTGCTTACTGCCAAGCTAGAAAGGAAGTTCACCAGAGACCAGTAAAGCTAAAGTAAAAAGGAGATCAAGAATATAATGGGAAAAACATCTTTCATAAAGTAAAAGTAACAGGATGTTGGAGACTGAAATGTTATGGTTTATGGCTCACACATTTTTATCAGGGACTTTTGCCTATTATAGCAAAACTGTATAACAAAAGTTGTACAGAAGCACCCTGAATGGGCCTCCTGGCTGAGGCGCTGGACTGTAAGTCGATTTAAGATAAGATAAAGTGACTCAGGTCTGGGCTGGGGGAGAAAAATACTTTCACAGGAGGACTGAGCCCAGCACCTTCTGGGTGGAGGCCACAGCTCTAGGTTTAACAGCTGCCAGGCTTGTACAGACCCCTACACAAAAGCGGGGAGGAAGAGTGGTTTTGGGTATGGTGCGGAAAAGCCTCTGGTCAGAGACAGTGAATGTCCGTCCTCTGCTGTGCAGACCAGCCCAGATGGGGGGCCCCCCCACCTTCGGAAAGCCACATCTAAGGGACATCCACATGAGGAACAGAGAGGGTGTCATGGCCTATCGAAGGCCCCCCCAAAAGGTCTCCCCATATGCTGCACCAGAGCACTGCATGTGATGCAAAATGATGCAAGAGATCCACAGTCAAGCAAGGGACAGTGTCACACCTGCCTTCCCTCAGGGGAGGCACGTGGGCATTTTCACCTGGCCTAAACATATATTAATCCATTGGTTTCTATACTTCTGGGTGGCAGACCCTCACCACCAAGAAGACCAGATGGAGGGGATCAACAAGACATCACTGGGACCCATGCAGGAGTGGTATGTTTCTAATTAATCTGCCTGTCACTCTCCCTGTCCCCCCCACACCTCTTTTTCTATTTCTTTCTTTCTGTCTCTTCGCCTCTTTTACCATTAAATAAAATATATCAATTTTTTGCTATCAGCATCTACCTTGTTTGGTTTTAATCAAGTTTTTGGGAATATTTGAACCTTTCTGGGTTTGTTCTCCTTTATTCACAGAGTTAGCTCTCTTTGCTCCTCTGGGATTAGGCAGATCATAACACAGCAGTAGAACCAAGCTAATGAGAAACTACATTATGCTTTAGTGGCATATCAGAGTACCAAAAAAATAGTTTGGTACAAGACACTATAGAACATTCATTTGTAATCAGGTATTTTTAGTAGATTTTGTTTACTTCAGTTACTGGGCCTCCAGCTCCCGAAGGGGACGAATCCATCAAAATCATTATTTTCCAAACACTTTGTATTCATTACGATGTTCTTATTGATAGATAAATAACTTGTCAAGCAACAGATTCACCTCTTCAGTTGTGAAGTTCACCCATATTCACCTGTATGGAGCCCATCTCATCTGTACACTTGGAACTGGAGGACCATGTGAGTATGTCAGTGGCATCCAGGAAGGTGTTTGGAAGTTCTTCAAAGTGTCCTTTAGTTCTCCAGGTGCATAAACAACCCTGGGGCATTCACCTGCAGACAGCAGCCAGTGCCCTCCTGGCCGTGGTTCAACTACACAACTTGTTGGTGCCAGTGGGCCCATGGAACTGCACAGAGTCAGCACACTCTTGGTATCTGAGGCCATCAGCTCTTGCAGATTCAACAAGACTTAAATTCCACGGGGTGTTTCAATCTCTGAGATCATTTTAAACACTACCTTCTCACATGACTTTTTGTTTCTTCAGACTGCTGTTTCCCAGTAACTACTTCTCTGCCTAAACCTAGATAACAAAAGAACCCAGTGACAGAAACGCACACAGGAAGGGCGTTCATGTCACACACCTCCCTCACAACTCTACACTTGATATTTTGAAGTTGCACAGTCACTGCAACAGTCCAAGGACTGACTGGGCTGACACCCAGTGACCCTTCAGAACTACTGAATCCATACTTGATTCTGAGCTTTACGGGCCATAATTTCTGGGCAGATGCTGCTCCCCCTTCAGCCAATGGGAGTCTTGTGGTAATTTGGTGTATTCCACAGACTTCACTATTGTTCTAGACACCATGCAATGCTAAAGTATCAAAAAACTGCTGCTGTGCAGGCAAACTTACAGGTATCCGCTGAATTCCTCTGAGGGTTTACGCCACACTGTTGCATCTTTCTGAAAGAAAACAGAACACACAATGTTAATTGTCACTTGCATATAATTATAAGATACCCAGAAAATGCTTCAATTCTCCTGAATAAAAGCAGCCAAATTTATCATTAACTGTGGTTCACCTGGGCACCACTGCACACTTTTCTTCACATGTTTCAGATACATATACTTGCAATTTTCCATTATTTCAAAAAAAACCAGACAATCACCTTTCTCAGTCAAATATTAGAAGTTTGTGAAGAAGTAGGGCTTGGCAGGCCAAGCCACTTTACTGTGAAAACACACGGAATAATGAAACAACATTAGCAGGCAAAGCCTTTCAATTGCAAGGCAACTGTAAAGGCAGAAGTTGGGTGTTACTGAGACAGCAAAACCAACTGACTTGTGCTTGCACTCATGTAACACAAGTTACAAAAGCGTGCAAGAGATCCAATGGCAGACAAAAAAATTTAATTACCCATCTCTCCTAGATGCCTGACTAAAAGGGTCTTGCAAGCAGCAGACTATTTATTTCAAAGTTACGCGGAGAAAACAGGGAAACCAGTATCTGGTGATTTTTATGTAACTATGAAATGGAGCTTCTGTAGAAAATCTCCGAATTTTGATGTTGAAGAGAGTACCATATGGCACCACTTTATTTGGAATCATGATTATGCAAGCACAAAGGACCAAATGTCCTAAAGAACAGTACTGTTAAGTATTGCACCCAGAATTGTTTAAGATATTTTGGGGCAAAACACATCTCCTTGTGGTAGGTAAAGCTCTGAATGTCTTTTACATGGGACAACACCAAAATGGAAAGAAGGGATGGAGGAAGGAAAGGAGGGAGGAAGGAAAGGCAGGAGAGAGGGAGTAAGCCCAACTAGCAATTTTTAAGGTAAAATCTGAGGAGTAATGTGATTTAAAACACTAGGATGGAGGTAACTTTTCAAAGGAACACGGTAGTACTTAATATAACACAGGAATACTAATACAGGAATAGACTTAACATTTAAAACAAAGATAGTGCAAGTGTACTGCAAGAATGAAAGGCCTGGATGCCCTGTTCCTCCCTCTCAACACAGTAAATTTGTTAATTTTGCAAATAATGAAGTTACATTTGGATCATTTGCCTCTGTCTTATCAATATCTGCTCATGATGGAAAAAAAAAAACCCAAGTCCCACTCAAACCATAAACAAAAAGACAAAGATAGAAATTTACCACACTAGTCCTACCATATTGCTACACTTCTCTCTTCTGTGTAGGACAGCACTAAAAAGTATTCACCCAGCCTAGAACTGATGCACCAGCAAAGTCTATTTAGCTCGTTGAAGCCCGACTCAAAAAATGCAGGCAGCTCAAAAGAAGAGGACAGCAAACTGAGAAAGCAGGAACTGTATTCCTTATCATGGAAAGAAACTTAGGATAATGTGAGGGATCTAAAGAACAAAAAAGTGAAACAACACGAGAGGAAGCATTGAGAACAATTTCACTTCTTAAGAGGAAGAGATTTGGAAACTGAAACATGATGAACTATTGGCAAGAAATTCCAGAGGCTGGCAGATCCTACCAGCAGGCCGTGTCTGCTCTGTTAAAAGTACATGTGAGCCTCTTTCAACACTCTTAGTGCTAACTACTTCATATTTTCTGTAAGTCAAGTCTAAAATCCTACACAGGTAAGATTACTCTGAGTTACTTCCCTGAAAACGGGTAGAAGGAATGACAACCGCATGCCTTCGACAGGAAAAACACATCCTGCCATTTAAAGATGTCCTGTCCCAGAGGGATGGTTTCACAGCAGCTATCATCTCAAAGTCCTGCAGGGCCAACTGTTTCTCAGCCGTGTGACACGGCACAGCGGGCTCTTTCCGCCGCACAGGTGACCCACAGCTCCCTGGGGAGCACGAACCGGGAAGCAGCCCAGAGCACTCACGGTTTTCTTCGCCACCCGCCACTCGCCGTCTCCGATGCTGTGGTACCGAACCAGCGTGTTCTGCAGCTTCGAGGCCAGGGGCGCTGGATTGGGCAGAGGATCCATTTGCTTCCCTCCTGCGCGAAGATGCCTAATCACAGACACACAGCAGAACAAGGTACGGGGTCAGGAAAGCCAACAACAGCGCGGATCTTCCAAACCCGAACGGAGGATGCAGAAAACACCGCCGCGCGCACACACGCACATCTCCCCGCAGGGTTCGGGTGGCGGCGGGCGGTTGCCAGGGGCTCAAGCCGAGGGCCAGCAGCCAACACGCCAGCGCCAGGCCCGTCCCGGGAGCCGCCGGGAACGCGGGACAGCGGAGCTCCCCTCACGGCCGCACTGCCGCATCACCGCCCCGGCCCCGCGCTCACCCGCGGCCCGCCCGACAGCGCGCGATGCCAGCAGCCAATCAGAGCGCGGCCGCCCCGCCAGCACAGCCAATGGCGGCGCCGTCCGCCGCGCGCGG
>VZRL01006996.1:704508-721294 GCA_013397895.1 Origma solitaria | reverse complement strand
GGGGGTGCTGTGAGGGAGGGCGGGCAGCGGCCCCGGCCCCAGCTCCGGCCCCGGCCGCGGCCCCGGCCCCGGCACTTGCTGGAGCGCCGCGGTACCGCCGCCCTGGGACAGCGCCGCGGCTGCTCTGCTCACGCGTGCCTGCCGCTGTCGCTTTGTACTGATCGCACAGAGTCACAGAATCAGCTCAGTTAGAAGGGACCCATTGGGATCATCAGGTCCAGCTCGTGGCCCCGCACGGGACACCCCAAGAGTCACAGAATGCCAGAGGATTGTTCAAGGGGTTCTTGCACTCTATCAGACTGGCGCTGTGAGCACGTCCCAGAGGAGCCTGTTCCAGTGCCCAAACACCCTCGGGGAGAAGACTCTTCTTCCTGATATCCAGCCTAAACCTCCCCTGACTTAACTTCAGGCCATTTAATCGAGTCCTTGTCACTGAGCACCACAGAGCAGAGCTCAGTGTCTGCCCCTCCTCTTCCCCTCAGCGGGAGGTTGCAGAGTGGGATGCGCTCTCCCCTCAGTCTCCTCCAACCTGAGCAGACCCAAGGGCCTTCAGCCGCTCCTCATACGGCTTCCCCTCAAGGCGCTTTACCATCTCTGTGTCCCGTTTTTGGGCACTCTCAAGTTCCTTTAGTTCTTTTTTATCCTGTGGTGACCCAAACTGCCCACAGGACTCGCAGGGAGGCGGAGCGCAGAGCAGAGCGGGACAATGCCCTCCGTTGCCCGGCTGGCCATGCTGAGCCTGGTGCCCCCCAGCACAGGGATGTCCCTCCTGGCTGCCAGGTACTGCTGACTCGGATCCAGCTTGTCATCGACCAGGACCTCCAGATCCTTTTCCATGGCACTGCTCTCCAGCCTCTCATCCCCTGGTCTGTCTGTGCATCCAGGTTTGCCCCATCCCAGCTGCAGAATCTGGCACTTTCCTTTGTTGAACTCCATATAATTAGTGACTGCCCAGTTCTCTTAAGTCATTGAGGTCTCTCTGCAGGACCTCCCTGTCCCAGAGGGAGTCAACAGCTCTTCCCAGTTTTGTATCATCTGCGAACTTGCTCAGTGTTCCTTCCACTCCGTGTGCAGGTCATTTATGAAGAAGTTGAAGAACACAGGGCCGAAGATTGAGCCCTGAAAAACCCCACTAGTGACAGGTCACCAGTGTGGTATCATCCTCTGTAACGCTTCGTGCCCAACCTGGGAGCCAGTTTCCTACCCATCACCTGATGTGTTTCTCCAAGTGTTCGAAAGATCACTTGTCAGTAGAATGGCTTTGTTAAGGTTTAGGACTCAATGTGCTCTACTGTCAGGACTTATGGGAAAGTTCAATTCTCAGACCTAGTGGGAGGTTGACAAAGCCTGGAAGAAGGACATACTGCAGCAAAATGTAGAAAATGTAAAATTTTTAAAGAAAGGATGCTCTTTTTATACTTTCTACAACAAGGAAGATTTAATCTCTGGAACAGAAAGTGGCCAACAAGCTCTAAATGATGTCCAGGTGTTGGAATGACTACTTGCTTGTTGGCAGAATGGCCTTATTAAGCTTTAGGGCTTGACAGGCTTTAGTGATCTCAGACCTAACCTCAGGAGGTTAACAAGGTTTGGGGAGAAGGATGTACCTCTGATGGTGGACACAAAGATTGCAGAATTTACAGGCCACAAGGACATCTGACAGTTGTCTTTTCCAAGAAAAGGAAGAAACTAATGAAAGAACTCAGCAATTGTGCTGAATCCCCTATGACTGGATAAAAAGTAGTTCCAACAGCAGGAGATGCAACCAGCAACCCAAAAGAAAAGAAAGACTGACCATGCAGTCTGTCAGGAAAAATTAATCCACAAACACCAGAGGTTTATGTCCAAAAAGGAGACAGAGGAGTCCTGTAACTTTATTCATGAATAAAGGGAGAGGTCATGGGCATTTGCCGTGGGGTCTCTCAGATTGCTAGAGGACGCAGCCTCTTTTTATCCTAATTTCCCGACTGCAGATTCCCTCTCTCTTNCCGCGGTACCGCCGCCCTGGGACAGCGCCGCGGCTGCTCTGCTCACGCGTGCCTGCCGCTGTCGCTTTGTACTGATCGCACAGAGTCACAGAATCAGCTCAGTTAGAAGGGACCCATTGGGATCATCAGGTCCAGCTCGTGGCCCCGCACGGGACACCCCAAGAGTCACAGAATGCCAGAGGATTGTTCAAGGGGTTCTTGCACTCTATCAGACTGGCGCTGTGAGCACGTCCCAGAGGAGCCTGTTCCAGTGCCCAAACACCCTCGGGGAGAAGACTCTTCTTCCTGATATCCAGCCTAAACCTCCCCTGACTTAACTTCAGGCCATTTAATCGAGTCCTTGTCACTGAGCACCACAGAGCAGAGCTCAGTGTCTGCCCCTCCTCTTCCCCTCAGCGGGAGGTTGCAGAGTGGGATGCGCTCTCCCCTCAGTCTCCTCCAACCTGAGCAGACCCAAGGGCCTTCAGCCGCTCCTCATACGGCTTCCCCTCAAGGCGCTTTACCATCTCTGTGTCCCGTTTTTGGGCACTCTCAAGTTCCTTTAGTTCTTTTTTATCCTGTGGTGACCCAAACTGCCCACAGGACTCGCAGGGAGGCGGAGCGCAGAGCAGAGCGGGACAATGCCCTCCCTTGCCCGGCTGGCCATGCTGAGCCTGGTGCCCCCCAGCACAGGGATGTCCCTCCTGGCTGCCAGGTACTGCTGACTCGGATCCAGCTTGTCATCGACCAGGACCTCCAGATCCTTTTCCATGGCACTGCTCTCCAGCCTCTCATCCCCTGGTCTGTCTGTGCATCCAGGTTTGCCCCATCCCAGCTGCAGAATCTGGCACTTTCCTTTGTTGAACTCCATATAATTAGTGACTGCCCAGTTCTCTTAAGTCATTGAGGTCTCTCTGCAGGACCTCCCTGTCCCAGAGGGAGTCAACAGCTCTTCCCAGTTTTGTATCATCTGCGAACTTGCTCAGTGTTCCTTCCACTCCGTGTGCAGGTCATTTATGAAGAAGTTGAAGAACACAGGGCTGAGGATTGAGCCCTGAAAAACCCCACTAGTGACAGGTCACCAGTGTGGTATCATCCTCTGTAACGCTTCGTGCCCAACCTGGGAGCCAGTTTCCTACCCATCACCTGATGTGTTTCTCCAAGTGTTCGAAAGATCACTTGTCAGTAGAATGGCTTTGTTAAGGTTTAGGACTCAATGTGCTCTACTGTCAGGACTTATGGGAAAGTTCAATTCTCAGACCTAGTGGGAGGTTGACAAAGCCTGGAAGAAGGACATACTGCAGCAAAATGTAGAAAATGTAAAATTTTTAAAGAAAGGATGCTCTTTTTATACTTTCTACAACAAGGAAGATTTAATCTCTGGAACAGAAAGTGGCCAACAAGCTCTAAATGATGTCCAGGTGTTGGAATGACTACTTGCTTGTTGGCAGAATGGCCTTATTAAGCTTTAGGGCTTGACAGGCTTTAGTGATCTCAGACCTAACCTCAGGAGGTTAACAAGGTTTGGGGAGAAGGATGTACCTCTGATGGTGGACACAAAGATTGCAGAATTTACAGGCCACAAGGACATCTGACAGTTGTCTTTTCCAAGAAAAGGAAGAAACTAATGAAAGAACTCAGCAATTGTGCTGAATCCCCTATGACTGGATAAAAAGTAGTTCCAACAGCAGGAGATGCAACCAGCAACCCAAAAGAAAAGAAAGACTGACCATGCAGTCTGTCAGGAAAAATTAATCCACAAACACCAGAGGTTTATGTCCAAAAAGGAGACAGAGGAGTCCTGTAACTTTATTCATGAATAAAGGGAGAGGTCATGGGCATTTGCCGTGGGGTCTCTCAGATTGCTAGAGGACGCAGCCTCTTTTTATCCTAATTTCCCGACTGCAGATTCCCTCTCTCTTTCCCCATTGGCTGAGGTACTCGAGAGGTACAGGCTTCCTGGAACGCCTATTGCAGACATAAGTAATATACATTTCTCCTAACTGTAGACACTCTCAATACACATCCCCCTTTTCTTCTTTTTCTTATGTCTCTGTTCCTGTAGTTTATTAACACAGTCTTGGGCAAGTCAGTCACTGGAATTTCTATGGAAATCCTTCCCATTGTTTCTTCTGTCTCTCAGTATGGGCCTTATCTTACCAGCAGTTTGTTTATAAAGACACTCCCTTATTTCTTTCACAGTCTAATTAGCACAGGAAGTGAGGGACTCACTTAACTTATAGAAGATAGACTACTACTTAATAAGACAACTATACAACTTGTAGCCAATGAACATTGATTCCTACTCCTTCTAAAATGTATAAATAGTGAAAAGTTCTGGTACTTGTGGTGCTGGCTTTGTGGATTCGCCACCAAGCCCCCCTTTCTGCACAGGCCTGTAAATAAACCAATTATCTCCATTATGTGCATGGATTGGCCTCCTGCACACCAGTGCAAGAACCTGTTGTGGGACAACAGGGCTTCTTTACAGTGGCCGTATACAGTTTTACACAGGACTGTAACTTTCCAGAGTCCTGCGGATTTGCTGTTCAGCTGAAAGATGTCCTGCAAGTGCCACTGTGGTGGGCAGGAGCAGTGAAGTCAGCTCCCCTGGGTCAGAATTCCTGGGTGGCTGTAAGCTGTGGCTTTTGTCACAGCAGCTGAAACTGAAAATAACATGTTTGTGCAACCATAAAGTGCTTAAGGTAGTGCCGAGCACAGTGAGTAACACATTGAGGTGAGAAAGCCTGAGACACTCCTGCTTCCAGTTGGCTGTGCTTGCAACGCAACTCAGCAGGATATTGAGGAAGTCTTGAAGCTTTGCTTTGCTCTGGAAAGCAGCAAGCAGGCTGGATTCTTCCTAGGAAAAAGCTGCACCTGTGGTCAGCCCGCAGCTGAAGCAAACTTCAAAAGTATGTGTAAGTGCTTGTTTTCTGAAGAATTGCACTGTTCACCAGGCGTCACCCAACTCTGTCCAGCAAACACATTGGACAACATCTGCACAAAAAGTGAAAATTTTTGTAAGGGCAGAAAGATAAATAGGTTAAAAAGTCGATGATTAGAGTGGGAGGACAACAGATCTTCTTTGTGTGGTCATATGTTGTTCATTTTGGCCAATGCTGGCTCCCAAAATTAATGTTTTGAACATGGTTGTGTTTTCAATAACAGGGCTTTACACCAGACCTTTTGAACTGTCCCTAATTCCCGTTACAATTTACAACTCTTGGTCATTTTTCCATAATTGAAGATGTGTCTCTAAACAAAGATCGTGCTAGCACATGCTAAACAAAAAATGAAGATATTTTACATGCAATCCTTGAAATTTTACAATACAGAATCAAAAGAGTAGTTTGAGTTGAAATAATAGTGACAATACAGGAACGTGTCACTCATCTTCCTTCAGAGAGCTGTCTGTTATATTTTTCCGAGTGAAAAGGTGTACAATTGACCAGACCCTGGTTGCTTTCTCCGTTCTTCCTTTCCCTATTAGAGTCCTTGAAGTCCAGTGCTTTCTTGCCCTTGAGCATGACAGTCCCTCCCAATGGGCTATTACTAGTTTAAACCACCAATGTAACTTTTTTCATTTTTTAAGAGGGAAATTTATTTTTCTTGAAGGAGGGACTGACCAGTTTGCATTGAAAAATGCTGATTTTTAATAAAACTTTATTTGTAGAAATATTTTATGTTTCCATGGGCTGGATGGATTTTAACAGAAAGTTGTTTGGTTTCTTTAAAGCCGCTCTGGAAGCTCACACATCAAGTTTCTTAAGTTTAGGAGGTCTGTAAGCCTCCTGCAAAGTAGGCTTATAGAGTATAGATACTTTGTATTCTCATATTCAGTATTAATTTTATGATTTAAGCCATCACAATGCTTTCAGGGCTTATAAACTTGTTCTTACTCACAGTGAGGTATTTCCATACCTTCTGGGCTTCGCAGCTATGCAGAGCACAGTGTCAGCGAAGCGTGTGAGATAACTGATGCAATGCTGAATATTTTTCCTGTGTTGTGTTCCCTCATGAGTTACAGCAATACCTACAGTGCCACCAGCTTGTGCCCATGTGAGAAAAGTGCTGTGTGGAGGTGAATGTTAAATGTTGCTAACAGTACCACGTCTGAGCTTTTGCTGCTCCTTCCTGCTGGCCTCTCTAGCCCATCTCTGCAGCAGTAACTCCTGAACCACTCCCAAACTACACCCGAGTTGTGTCATGCCTGAGGTATGCAGTATTCCTGTGGAAGAATATCTGTTCCTCTTGTTACAAAACACCTTGCACAGGGGAATTTTGATTATCAAAGTGGGTGAGACACAACGACACTGTCAAAAAGTCCAAAATACCTCTGTCCCCCAACTGGAAAGTAACTAGATAAAACAATTTTCTTTCTGAAAATGTATGCAGTCACCTCCATGACGATGAATACTTGTCTTAGAATGCCTGGTATTTTGCGTTAGAAATCCTGTTGTTTGGAAAAGTATGAGACTAACTACTGGCATGTAATTTTAGTTTACCAGTGCCTAGCAATGGCTTTGATCACAGAAGGTTCTCTTCTGTAGAATGGGTTTTCAAACGCAAGGAACTGAAGACGTTTAACCCTAAAGTCTTGCAAGGCAACAAAATGTCTGCAGTTTACTAAACATATTGGACCAAGTTCTACTTTTGTAGCAAAGGGTGTAGAACCACTGATACATAATGTGCTCACTCCAGTCTAACACTCAGCAGGCTGACTCCAATCCAGAACAGTACCAAAGTATTTAAGTGGATGAAACCTTAACTCCAACTGTTGGAAGAAGAGCAGATGGCACACAGTTGCCTCATTAAATGTATTCCAACCAATTTGTTTCTCTTATATTTAAATGTATTTAGTGCCCTTTCCAGATAAAAACGTGCCCTCTATATCTGTTCCAACCTGATATTATATGATCCTAAAGCTCAACAGGCTGCCCTTAATAATGATGTATCTGATATCCTCAAACTTAAATATAATATGAACTTGTGTCACACAGAGAACTCTAAAAAAACCTCACCATATTTTGTCCTGCCAAGACTGCTCTTTGCTGGTTGAGCTGGCTTGATCATGTGGAGATACAATATCTCCATTTACAATTAAATTAATACAGGTCTCCAGAATCAAATCTGAATTCTGGAAATGAAAAGAAAAACCCAAGATCAGTGTCACCAGGCTTCCTGTTTTCTCACTGCTTTTTACCAAGTAAGTGATAACTTCAGAAAAATTGAAAAGCTGGGATTTTTTTCTCCTGATTTTCTGCTTCCTTAGGAGCTTTCTGCTTTCCACAAGCATTAACTAAGGCTTGTGCAATTAGAGGAGTCAGTTAATTCCAATGCAGAAGGCTGGAGATAGTGGCACCCAGCATCCTGCATTCTTTTGACGTCTGCATCCCTTTCGCTGATGGGTTGGCAAGAGCCATTAGACAACTTTTCAAGAAGCAGAGTGTAACTATCACTATTTGTCAGTATTGCTTAATACTTTTGAGGAAAAAGCAGCATTTTCTTACTAGGTTTCTTAACTGTTTATTTTATTGTGAGTAGACTACTGTGTGTCAGTAGGGCTGTGATTACCAAGATAGTCCAACATGTTAATTCTGAGCCTCGGTCTTTTTTAGCCATTATGGTCTTATGAAAAGTAGCTGCAATGTCCATGCCAATACATGTTCTGTGGTACAGTTCTATTTAACACATCACTAATGAATTTTGGCTTTTTTTCCCCAGATTTGTAATTCTGTAGGACATTGAAGAGTGATATGATTGGTTGATTGACCAAATGATCTGTTCCTAGAGCTGTGCTTAGTTTGATCATGAACAATATGTCTATCATTACTCTCTTCTGACTGCTCAGTTTTCCTTACCTGGTTATTGTGCTGTTACATTTGACTCAAACCTACTTGAATATGCCCACTGGTGCAGGAGAACTGATCAATTTCAGGCAGTGAAAAGTACTTAAAGCTGAGAATACAGCTCAAAACATTGTTGGGTTTTGGGGTTTTTTCCAGGCACTATCTTAAAATGCTTTTAACTGTGAAAGGTAGAAAGCCCTCCATATACTGATGAGTTCTGCATGTTTGGGGCCTTTGCACAGGCATCAAGTTTTGTGGTAAAATTCAGACTTTCTAGACCCACGCTTTCTATGTTGCACAAAACACAAGGGCTTTGTAGCCCTTTAAAGCTGTTCTTTGGTGCAGACCCATCGAACCACACAGTGGCAGGGATCTGAGTGTCATCTGATCTGCTTGAGGTTCCTGTCAGCCCTTTCTCCAGCCTGGCCAGGTCCCTCTGGAGGGCTCTGTGACCCTCTGGGGTATCAGCCCCTCCTCACAGTTTGGTGTCACCAGAAAATTTGCTGAGGGTGCAGCTGCCCCCTCACCCAAAGCATTAATGAAGGTGTGAAAGTACTAACCCCTGGGTCACACTGCTCCAACCAGACTTTGTGCCGCTGACCACCACCCCCCATCATTATGTGGTCATCCAGCTGGTACTTAACAACTGCTTTATGAGGATCTTGTGAGAAATCCTACGATTACTTTTCTTGTGCCGCTGACTTCTAAGATCTTTTCCTGCACCTTTCTGACTATGCAATTCATATTCCCTGTCAAGAAAATAAAATGCAAATGTCCAGGTTTGCAACTCAGGTGTAAGTGGAACTGTTGAAAGTTGAACTTCCAGAAAAAGCTGCCCTGGAAAACCACAGTGTTGGAATGTTCTGGAAAGAGCATTCTGCAAGTGACACAGAAGGACTGATATTTAACTAAAACAATTTTGTTTTGAAATTTTCTACTGACTCATCTGAAATTATATGACACAGAAAATTTCTTGCTAAATCATAGACCAGCAAAAGTGTGTTGCTCTTAACTGCTTTCAGTGTATTCAGTCAGACTAGCATAGCATTTCAACTGGCAGGACAACTGCTGGAGAAGTCTGACTTTCTAGAAAGTTCAGCCAGTGAAATCTCGAGATGCCATTTCTTACTAAGAACATGTACGTATATTGTTCACCCACAAAATGTGACAGGAGCCACTAAATCTAACTGACTATACATATTTGGTGGGAGGCTCTTTCAAATCCAGCATGGGCAAAATGTTTTTAGGATTTTTTTTTCTCATAGAAATATGTCACAGGCATGAAGAAAACAAGCAACTTTGTTTTTCTGTTGGGCAGCTAAAAAGTGAGCCACAACAAAAACAAAACAAAGTAACCAAATGAAAAACCCTCCAAACTTTGTAGAAAACTACTAATGTTTCTCGTGTCTGATCTTCAACCAGTTATTTAACTTCTTTGGCCCATTAGGGAAGTGTACAATATGATGCCTTTTAATCAGAGTGTTAAAGAAAGCAAGTCATTATTTATTTTCTGTGATTGGCCCACATAGAACTACAGAAATGGCATAAAGATTTCATGTTTGTTTGCTTAATATGAGCTGTATTAAATCAGCTAACTTGATCATTCCTGGTAAATGCCAAATAAACCCAAAAGGCTACAACTAGATTCTTAGCACTCATACATACTGCCAAATGCAACTTCCCAGATGGTGAGAAGTGTAACTAATCATATTGCATGTTTCACTGATATAGCAGCACTGGTAGGATTTGTCTCAGCTTGTGAGTGAGCCAGACTAGAACTCAGCTCACTTCTCACGTTATCACTCAAACTAATGTATTTAACTAAGAAACAGGAATGCTGTAAGAATTCATTGGCTTAGGCAGATCTGGGTCAAGGGAACAGTGTCTGGAAGAGAGAATGGGCCATCACCCCTGCAGTGAGACCTGGGCTAGTAACCACAATTTCTTTCCATGATAACAAGTTGTTGCAGGAATTCATTGGACTGCAGATCCATGCTATTGCAAGCTGCAGTGCTGTTTAGGGAAGAGGGGTGATGGTCTGGAGCACAGCTTAGGCCAAATAGTATTCCAAAAGCAATCTCTTCACAAACCAGCAATTGTACTCCTTTTTTTAAGTGCATTTTGCGGCTAAGCCACAAGATGGCAGGAAAACAAAATAAATATTATTTTCTGAAGCAGCTGCGCTTGAAAGTTACATCTAAAACCAAAGGGGATTGAGAAGGGGGCAAATTTTCCTTATGAAAGTGTTGCTAAAGCCTTATGAAGTTTTAAAATATGTTAGATAGTCCCTTAACTAACGTTGTCTATCCGTGATATACGCTAAGCCATCTTTCCTTTATCTGCTGTTTGTGGGTCTGGACAAATACTGTCTCCTTTTTTTGCCTATAGGCTGGAAGTAAAAAAGCTAGCCCTGCTTATTTCAGTTTTGGTTTCAGTGCAATATGGTGTGTAACAAGATAAAATTCAGAATAAAGTCTTTTTGTATCTGGAAGAAGAACCATTATTTCCCTGAATAGTGATTTATCCTCGGTTTCTGTATTTTACATAGTATACCCTCTCACTCTGCCTTTGCAAAAAAAAAATCTACATTTGCATTATTCTCAAAGCAGGCTGCAAAGCCAGGTAGGATATTCAAATTATGCATTGGTTCTTCTTGATTTGAAAAGTAAAAGGCAGAGTGCCTTAAAATAATCTCTGCTTTATCTGCCTGTGTCATCTGATATTAAAGAAGTACTATAACTTTTTCTATGAAAGAATTTCAAATGACTGGATTCTGTTCCTCTCCTGCCATATCCCATCAGTGGAATCTTAAGGGTCTGGCTTTCAAAACATCTTAGTTCCTTTTTCAAAAGCAGGAGTCACAATTGCATTGTTAGTACTCTGTAGGTAGCAGTAGTGTATAGTAGCTGTACGTAGCAATAGTGTCTGTAAGAGTGGTATATGTGGAGTCTTACTGCCAATTCTCAGTTGTTGGGATAGTCTTGTCCCACAAAATGTCTCTTAAATGTCCTGTAATGCTGATTACAACCCAGAGAAGACGTTGTCTACCACAGTTAATAATGTTTAGGGGATCTTAAATGTTTTCCTCAC
This sequence comes from Origma solitaria, assembly GCA_013397895.1. Taxonomy (NCBI): domain Eukaryota; kingdom Metazoa; phylum Chordata; class Aves; order Passeriformes; family Acanthizidae; genus Origma; species Origma solitaria. Next base: position 710,388 of record VZRL01006996.1, on the reverse strand, counting down.
TGTAGCCATCTGAGTCTAGTAAAAGACCCATGTCCAAGATGGAGTTTTAACCTCTTGCCTTATCTGGATTCCTGGATACGCTTGACTGTGTCCTCTCTGCAGCCAACTCAGTCATCTCATCATAGTGAACTAGGAAGCTGTTCACCAAAATACCTTTATAAGTAGTATTGCTTATCTCCAAAAGAGTTGTTCAACTTGCTTTCGATAGGTTTCAATGACACCGTCAAGGGCCTTCCGTAGTTTCATCTGTTTGGGAACTTATTGCCTTTTCTTTCCATCCCTACTGTCCTCATTGACTGTTTCTAACAGGGACACCTTTTGCTTCTCCAACAGGCAGCCCTGGGGATGTGCCAATGACAGAGAGAGTCTCTTCTGAGCTGGTGAAGGAGTGGACCCTTCTGCAAGTGCAATAGCTGTGCCTTGGCCAGAGGTCAGAAGATTATATTATGGGCCATTAGACAGTGTACAGGACATTATCATTCACAAGAAAGGAGTAGTAGTTCATGGCTTTGCCATGAAGTTAAACAATTGTAGTCCATTTTTGCGTACATAGTTGCCCTGATAATAAAAGGAAAAGAACGACCATATCAGTAACTCCTGGATTCTACAAACAACCCACTTTTTTGTGAGAAATACTGTTCCCAGATTTTCTGAAATGTACTGAAATGTTGGTTTATGATAAATTCATAGCTGCACCTAAAGCAATTTTAATCCCTGGGAGACTCAGGCAGCAACCCTAAAGCAGTGTTTTCATTTAAAGCAGTCGTTTCATTGTCTTTTCTGTGAATTATCCATGCTTGTGGTGCTATGAGGGAGTAATATCAGCAAGGCATAGCTGTTGAATGTATGTCTGTTCTAACTCATTATCTCAGTCATGGTGAGGAATTCCCAATTTGAAGTAATGAGTACCAAAATTGACTTCTTCGTGTCAGTCATAAAATCCATCAAATTTTCAAATATTCTTTGAAAAGACATATTGCTCAGGTCACAGACAGAAGATGGCATTCAGGTTTAGGAAACCAGATCTTTTATTGCAGCAGTGAGAAAACAAAAAATAGAAAGTTGAGATTACGGTTCTTTGGAAGGTGAAGTTGGACCAAAGCAAGGGCTCTGTACTACATATTAAGATGCCATGATATTAGATGCCTGGAAGAATTAACAGCAATTATTACCAGTCTTTGTTTAGAACACTAATGTTTGGTGGGGTTTTAGAAATGTACTTGTTGAGGTTTGACACAGGCTAAATGCCAGGCACCTACGACATCTGCTCTCTATGCTCTCTCCTGCTGCAGCTATGCAGAGGAGAGGGGGAAACAAACACAAACACACTGAATTCATGGATTGAGGTAAGCCACTTGTGGCAGGACGCACGGAGCAGGGCAAAAGCAGGTTCCAAACTTATGTAAAGTGATTTATTAACCTAACAGAGTGGGAGGATAAATCAGAGGTAAAAATGAGCTCTTGAGACACCATTTCTTCACTCACCCCCCTTCCCTCTTAAGGCACCATTTCTCAGCTCTCCCCTTCCCTCCTTCCAACCAACAGCTCTGGGGCAGGGACAGAGTATGGGTTTTTTTTCTCTTAGTCAGGCCATCATCACAATTCTTCTGCTACAAACACTGTTTCTCTACTTACCCTCCTCCCTATTAAGACACCATTTCTCAGCTCACCCCTTCCTCCTTCCTTCCAATCAACAGCTCCGGGGTTGGGGCAGGGTATGGGGGTTTTTCTTTGGTCAGGGTCAGTCCATCAGGGAGAAGAGTCCTCTGCTTAGCCATGGGGTCCGTCCCACGGGAGACAGTCCTCTGTGAACTTCTTGGGCATGGGTCCAATCTCATGAGCAGCAAACCTGCCCAAATTTCGCTGCAAACACAAGTTCTTGTCCTTAGGGTGCAATCTTGCAAGCCCAGGCCGAACCGAGGCCAGGCTGTTTCCATCCCAGAAGCCGAGGCCAGGCTGTTTCCATCCCGGGAGCAAGGCCTTTCTGTCTCCTGCAAGGCCTTTGCAACTCTCAGTCTCTGGGACTCCCACTGGATCACAGCTTCCTGCAGGCATCATCTGCTCCTCTGGTGTGGGCACCTCCCCACAGGCTGTGGGGGGTTCTCTACACCCCCTGGACTCCATGGGCTGCAGGGGGACCACCTGCTCCCCCACGGTCTTCACCACGGCTGGCAGAGGGTTTTCAGCTCCGGCACCTGGAGCACCTCCTCCCCTGCCTTTCCACTGACCTTGGTGCCTCCATGTTGTTTTCCCTCACACATTTTTACCTCTTCCTCCTCCTTCCCTGGCTAAAAAGAAGTGCATGCTCACATTGTTTTGATTTCTTCTTAAATATCTTTTCACAGAGGCGTAACTAGCATCTCTAATTGGCCCAGATTTGGCCAGCAGCATGTCCATCATCTTCAGAGCCATCAGAGACTGGCTCTGCTGGACATGGTGGAAAACTTCCAGAACCTTCACACAGGACACACAGGAGCCATCTTTGTACCCCACCCTACTCACTAGCAAAAACTGGGCCAAGCAAAACCACCACAGTACTGCACTGAAAACTTCTTGTCACCTATCCACTGCTTTCCCACTTTGGGATTGTTGTAGTAACACAGTGTGTTGTGATCTCTGCAACCTCACTTTCAAAATTTTGGTCTCTGATGTGCTTCATTCTTTCTCCCTTTGCCCAAAGATAAGCAACAGGTTTAATGGAGCTGGTTGCTGCAGACAGACAGTGAAGCTGAAGCTGAATTTACTCCTAATGGTCTTACACCAGTAACAGAGCTGTACCATTCTTACTCTGCCTGCTCAAGCTGCTCACTACTTCAGCTGCTGTAGTTTTAAGGAAATCATGGCAAAAGGAAGAGGAAAAAAAGGGAAAAACAATGATAAGTAAATACCAGATCCATATTTCCTGTGGCCTTTTCTTTAATTATTTAATTTACTGTGGCCCTTGGCAGCACTGTAGGCTTTTGTGCTATTTTCCGATAAATCTGTGCTGAAAACCCCTTTGGCCATACACTATTCTGCTTTGGTATGGCCCTGATACTAGCAGATCTGGAAACCATGTTCCTGCTACATTTGCTTCTACACTGTCTATATTCTTTCTCAAGTCAATTTGAAAATGCAAAATTTGCTGACACTTTTACCATTTTAACTGTGCATAGGTATAGGGTTACCATCATCAGCAAGATATTTTGTGCCAGTCATGGTCACTGTCAAGAAAAACAAGACCTCTTTTGACCTCTATGATTTCCAGAAATGCTTGGGCTTAGTAATTGCCTTTTGTACAGTATATTCTCTGAAGTACCTCTTTTACATTCACTTCATGGAAATTATTTTGTAGCTGAATGGTTTGGGGTTTTTTCATTATTTTTTCTAAGTGGTGGCAGAACATTATGGCTCACAGTCCTCCAGATGACATTTTTTCTTCAAAAAGTAGACTCCTTATGATCCATATAAAACAGAAACCACTTACAATACTTCCAGGGTAACATCTTAGAGCTTTTAAGATCTTAAAGCATGTTTGGCAACTTTTCAGTGAAGTAAGATATATTTATCATGGATGTCTGAGCTGTTTTCATTCAGAAAATGGCATCAGTTGCAAATAAGCCTTTTTGACTAATGAACAGAACATGATATCATTGTTTTAGCACACATTCTGTCTTAATCAGCTAATTGTATGGACATAATAAATGCCTCAGTTTTCTCAGCCAGTCCAAAACAGACTTGACATCATGGATTATATCTTCATTCTGGTTGTAAATGTAATATTGGGGATAGAAGGTAAGTAGACCAACATAGAGCGGCGTAGTTCTGGTTGAGGTTTCCAGTCACAGACAGGAAACCTGAAGTATTTTTCAGATGTGACAGTGGCAGAAGACTGAACCTGATTGTCTTAAAAGCCTTCTTTAGCCCTATGACCTCTTGTTTTCTTAGCTTTGGTTAGAACTAGTGGGATAAATAAAAAATCCTTCCTTCCATGGAGGATCTGAAAAATCATCTTTACAGATGATTCTTATTATAATGTGCTCCAGGTTTTGATGTGTGAGGATAATAACAGTATGGACAACAAAATTCTGAACAAAGCTTAAAACTTATTACATGCAATTATTGTCAGGATTTTTTTCAATATGGAGGGATGCCTTGAGGCAGCCTTAGATGAGACAAAGGCGACTGACTAGTAAAATGTTTTGAGGAAAGGGTCACCAAAAAAAAAAAAAAAAAAGATCACAAGTGAAAAGTCCTCTCGCAGCTAGGGCACTCTGCTAAGACATAGGAGAGAATTTATATGAGGAAAGTATGCAAATTACCAAGTTTACTTAGAGGCAAAACAAGGTTAGAGTTCAAGGAAACCATGCATGTAGCCAGCTAGAAATAGGCTATGATTTGGGGAGGCTAGCTCAGCTGATACAAGGATTTAATTCTGTCAGGCAGTAACAAAGGCTGCACGACAGGGGTCAGAGAGGGACTGAGTGGCATCCAGTAACACCAAAACTTTTAAGGGGCTTCAGTCCCATGGACTGCCTGTGTGTACAGCATGGAGGAACTTAAATAAAGCACTACCCCGAGTTCAAGCAGCTTTAATATGTTTGAAGGATGCTCTGACACAAGCTTTTATGCAGTGCTCTGGAAGTAAGAGGCTGAAATTGGGTCAAGAGAGCAATATTCTTCACAGCACAGGATTTTAAATTGCGAGATGCATTAGAAAGCCTGAGTGACCTCTTCTCTCCGTAAGAGGTTTGGGAAAATAAAGTGAGTGTTAATGCATGTTTTTCATAGAAAATTTCTCTGCTGTATTTTCTGTGGCAGAAAATTTCAGAGAGATAGCCTAGAGAGAAGCAATTTACATTAGTTTGCTTCTCAATTAAATAAAGCAGGAGGAAGTAAGTGGATTCATCGACTCTGTATATACCATAAATGTGATGTGGATACATATATTGTCTTTTAATGATAAATCTTGCCCAATGGCCCAGCATCATATAGCTTAGTGGCTGCATCTTGCTATATCAGAGAATTTTAAAAGTTGTCTATACAATTTTCTTAAATACAAGACAGAGGTGTTGATGCGCTCCAAACGAATTAATTTTATTGGGAAAATATTTGTTATTTATTGTCATTTATTTTTGGGATAACATTGGACATTTTATGTACTCAGTAGTGGCTGACAAAGTTTTTGAGTGGTTAAATAGTTTAAGGTAATAACTGTGGTTTAAATTGTCTATGACTACAGCTGTGAAGCGATGGCAAAGAAAATAGGATAGTAATAACTCCCGTGGGTTTATTTCAAGTGAAAAGCAACAAAACAATAACAATTCTAACAATCTAAAACAATCAAACAAAACATCTTTCCTAGGAAACAGCACCAAGAGTTTTACTTGCTAAAAAGTATAACTGGACACTTAGTGTTGGAAAACTTTTACAATGTATATGTTATCTGTACCTGGAGAATATTAACTTTTGTCATTTAGGTTAACATTAATCAAGAGCATGCCAAAAACCTGTGCTGAAATGTGACTGAATTCTGTTTTCTAGAGAAACGGCTTGGAATTCTTGAAACTCTTACCAACAGACACAGAATTCACATACTTCTTTATTTTACCAAAGTACAACAAGCATTAATGACATTATAACTGTCCTGCATTACTTTTCTGATTTTCACACATCTTCTCTCTGCCTCTTCTGGATCGGGACAGCCTCGGGTTCCTTCTCCTTCCCCTTCTGCTCTTCCCTTCATCCCACAGCGTGTCTGCGCGGAAGATGCGTCCTTGCTCGGAGAGTCGCAGCGGATGCCGAGCGGAGCGGGCCAGCACCGGGAGGGACGGTCGCGCCTCGGGGCAGGGCAGCGGCGGGGCGGCACCGGGCAGCGGCGGCGGCGGGCGGCGGCGGCGG
>VZRL01006996.1:675927-704445 GCA_013397895.1 Origma solitaria | reverse complement strand
GTACTAGGGCTCCAGGCTAAGGGCTGGGCGCTGCGATGCCGTTCGGAATTCCTTATATACAGCGTGGCCACACCCACAGTCCGACCGTCCGGAGGAATCATTGGGTCGGCTGGAGGGGTTCATCCTAGCGACGGAGCCTCCCCCTAGCCTCGAGGGGGGCTCGGAGGGGGCTCGGAGGGGAAGTCATCCTAGCCACGGAGCCTCTCCGACCCTCCTCCCCGTGCGGAGCGACGGGTGCTCGCTCTGTCTGTGCACGTGTCACCACCAGAGCATGTGTGGCTTTTCTAGTACTTTTAAATTTAACCTCAGTGAACCAAGTTTTTAAGCAGCAGTTCGGAATAAAATCCGAACAATTTGAGACATTTTCATTTTTACATTAATCAGTCCCTCACGGGGGGGAGAACCTTTTCCTGATACCCTGACAAAACCTGAGGCCGTTCCCTCAGGTCCTGCCACTGGGCACCACAGAGAAGAGATCAATGCCTGCTCCTTCTCTTCCCCTCAAAAGGAGGCTGTGACTGCAATGAGGTCTCCCCTCAGTCTCCTCCTCTCCAGGCTGAACAAACCAAGTGCCCTCAGCCGCTCCTCATACAACTTCACTTCGAGGCCCTTCATCTTCATGGCCCTCCTTTGGGCATTCTCGGACAGCTTAATGCTTTTTTTGTATTGTGGTGCCCCAAACTGCCCCCAGCACTTGAGGTGAGGCCTCCCCAGTGCAGAACAGAGCAGGACAATGCCCTCCCTTGCTCGGCTGGCAATGTTGTGCCTGATGCCCCCAGGACAGGGATGTCCCTGCGGGCTGCCAGGGCACTGCTGACTCCAATCCAATTTGCCACCGACAGGATCACCAGGTCCCTCTCCGTGGTGCTGTTCTCCAGCCTCTCATTCCATATTTCCAGCTACATTGTCTGGCAGCAGAATAAAACAGGCATGTCAAGCAGGTGAACAGGACAAGTAGCTCTCAGTTGGGTTCATGCTGACACCTCCCCCAGATATGCGGAATAACTTTGGTTACATAACCCCAGTTGTATTTTGAGAACCTGGGACAGGTCCCAGACACAGAGGGACTCAAAGGGGCCCGTGGATTCCATGGCCATGCCTGTGGTGTTAAATGTTCCCTTGCTCTCAGCCCCAGTGCAGCACAGAGGTGCAGTGCAGATGAAGAGCCTGAGGACACCCTGCCCTGGCTGTCCCCAGGCCAGCACAGGAGTCACCAACCTGCTGGAGCCACCTCAACAAGACAGAGGAGCACACAGCCCCAAAGGTGGAAGGGAACTGTGCCCTGCCCAGGTTCTTCCCAGGGCTCTCCCAGGAAACCCACAGCCCCATGGCTACGTGTGACACCCATTATTAGAAAAAGTTAAGGCTGGAGCTCCTTTTGAAGTGAGGGGGTTTCTGCCTAGAAGCATAGAATGTGATAGCGGAAGAACATTTCAGGATTGCAGAGGATTTATTGTGGACTGTTTAGGGAAGAAACCAATGATGGGAAAGGAAAAGGATTCAGATGATTTAGGGAGGAACAAGTGGGGGAAAACAGAGGGATAACATGACAGAAAGGGCTGGTTGTTTTTAAATGATTGCGCTTGTCTGCCTTTGCCATGTGCCCAATTAGCAGAGTCTGACCTATCTTCTCATCGTATTAATTTCTAACTCTCTTTTCCCCTGGGTTTAGGGAAGAGCTCTCTGTTGAGGGCCCAGGGGAGCCCTAGCTAGCTACTGGAGAGACTACAGAGTCTGGGGGTCTCCAGGGAAAAGGCAGGTGCTGTGTCTGTGTGTGAGACCACGGAGTTGTTGGCTCAGTGTTGTCCCTGTCTGTGTCTGAGAGGTTCTGTGCCAGGAGCTGGAGCAGGACAGTAATCTCAGGAGGCCCTATGTCCAGTGCCAGCAGCTGGGGAGGCTGAGACCCAGGGACAGCTGTTGGATCCACATCCTCACTGTCCAGTTCAGCCAGAGGAGGGAGCAGGATGATGCTGTTTGTGCTGTGTTTATTCGAGTGCTCTGTGTGCCTGTGCCCACCATGTGGCAGGCTGCGATTACCTGTGCACGTGTCGTGCGTTTCTGTGCTCTGCATACATCTGTGTGAGTTCTTGGTCATCTCTAGACTGCCTTTTTGTGTCATTCAAAGACAGCTCAAGCCATGTCAAAGTAGAGAAATTTTGAAGCTCTTGATTTCTGCAGAAAGTGTCTGGCAACATGACAGATGGCAGTTTGAGTTTGTTACAGAGGAATGGAAAGGGGTTTAGCATTTAAAGGCACCCAGCAAATTGAGTTCACTATCCCGCATTATTTAGCCTTTTAATAATGAAATTCAAACTTCACACAGACCAGTAGATGAAATTTTATCCATTCATTTTAAGGGGAAATACGGGGGGTAGATAAGTGAATTTTAAATTATTTTCTTTTTTCAATACTGCCATTACTTTTTTCTTCAATTTTTTTCTTTCATATTTGTTTTATTTCTGCCATTTGTGTTGGGATTTTTTCCTTTGGCTTTAGGTTGATTGTGGTTTTGTTTATTGTTTTTTTTCCCACTGCTGCTTGGAAAGAATGGAAGAAAAATTATCATTACTTATTCACCACAATACTTCCAAATTTCTGTGTTTTGAGGGGTTTTGTTTGGTTGGTTGGTTTTTTTCCGGAAAGCAGAAGTTACTGTGGGACAAGATCCAGAATATTTGAGGGACTGATTTCAGCTCAAGATTGGAAGTACTGAAAAAAATGCAATATCTGTCTGGATCTTTTCCTTGGATCTAATCACATATATAGGCATATGTTTAATATCTGCATTCTTTTTGAGATGGTCTAAGCAACCAGAACAGGAGGTTGCAAATATAGAATGTTATTCCACTTCCTGCTCAAATTCCTATTATCTTTAGGAGAAAGGAAGACTAAATAGGTACCTCATGCCACAAGGAAAATATGCCATTTATGGCATAATGATCCTTAAGTTACTAAAGCAGTGTACTTTACTTCTATAAAGCATTTGTAATAGTATTTAAAATATCCATAATGATTTTCAGAGTTTCATAATACACTGCAAAGAACATAAGTATGTTTCTTGCAGTGGCCAAAGGCAGCTACCTGTAGAAGAATATAACAAATTAATCACAAATTAATTTTCTCAGATACACTCTCTCACTTTTTTATTATTTACAGAAAGATATTTTTATTGGATTTGATTAAATTAATGACTGGCTATGAATTTGTCTCCTATGAATTTGCCTACTCACTTTTCAAACCTGTGTAAAATAATACTATCCAAAAAGTGGCCATATGCTGTGAGGGAAACTGCCTCCTTTTGCTTGTTTTCTGTCTGCCTTCTGTTACTTTTATGTGATGCCCTCCCCAGCTCTGGTGCTGGAACACAGTGAACAGTTAATCCCCATTCAATCTCTCTGTGTACTTGGGCTTTATTGACACCTGTTATGTACTTCATTCAGTTGTCTCTCTTTCTTCAGACTGAAGACTCCTCACTTAGGAATCTTCACTGAGGAGTCTTCACATAAATATCTGCTGTGCAGAAGGAATTACAGACACTTGGGCCATGTTCTTTGCCTTTCTCTTAGCCGTCTGCAGTTCTGTGTCCTTTCAATCAGACCTACATAAAATGTGGCAGTGCTTCTGCATGAACTAATGCTTCTATCTCTCAAGAAAAAAAAAAAGAATTTATTGAAGTTTCAGCTGCTAGATAAATAGATCACATATCTTGCCACGTGTTTCAGATGTCTTAACATATGTACATTAGGTGAAACCAGGCCAACATCTGTGAGTATTAGATCTTGGTAGACTTTGCTGATTTACAGACAGTAGGGTTTGTTTGTTGACCAATTCTTTTCAGCTAGGAGCTGCTCAGAGACCCTCTTCAGAACTAGAGGTATTTGTTCTGTAGCATTGGTTACTCATAGACCAAGGTAAAGTTCCTCTTGAAATTATGCCCCAAAATGTTTTAGTCAGTTCTTTATTCTGTAACTTGAAGAGAAAAGATGACAGATGGTGTTTTCTTTGCCTAACATGGAGGAGTTGTTTGTGCTGGCATAGGGTAAATGGTATTTCATTACTTCTCAATGATTTTGTGTGGTTTTGAGTAAGAACAGAAGGAAAAAGGTGCTTGGTGACTTTCACTGCTCTCCATTAAAATCATCTTGCTCAGTCATACTGCAGCCATTTCAATAAATTCCTGGGGAATTTTTGGTCTGCCTTTTTTCCCTTCTTCCCAAGATAATGATGACAGTAGCATAATGCTTGATGTTAAATATGGTGTCCTGGTTTTATCTTGACAATTCATGTAGCTTTCACTCTGAAGATTAAATAAATCTGTTGTGGCAGTAGCCCTTGCTGTGGTCACTGAGAGTTGTGCAGTCCGTCCCCTTGGACAATATTGACACCAGTCTGAATGATACTAAACTAGTGCATCCTTCATAACTGTAGACTGAGCATTCTTCACTGAGGTTGTTAATGATCCTCTCAGCTTCTTTACGGTCTGTTCCAGGGGCTAGTGGAGCTTGGAGCTTTTACTCCCAACAGTGTAAAACTTGTCATGAAGTTCCTTACATTTCTTCAGGTTATCAGCACTCGTTTAGAGATGGAGGAATTGCTGCTGTTGGGGCAAGACCTCCCAGGTTTCTTGATCATTCACACAAATGTACCTTGCAGTGCCTCAGTGGAAGAGGCGGCAGTACCAGCTCTGGGGGAAGAGCCCAAGAGTCCTTTGAAAGGTGGTCTGGGGGTACTGATTTGCAGTTATTATTATATATTGAAATGATAATAAAAGGCAATGGAAAACTTGTGAAAGGCTAAAAACTGGAGAGGAGACATGATGTGAGACCTTCAGGAAGTCAGTGCTCAATTCAGAGTAAAAATTCTCCCAGTGTATTTTAATTCCCTGCAATTAGTGCAGAATATGGGTTTTCATTCTTAAACTTGCCAATACAGTAATGCTGCTACTAGGCATTTCTGTTTTAACACTGGCACTGCATCATTGACCTGTAAATTTTCCGTATGAATCTCTAAAACCACATTCTTTCCTAATCAGTCACCACTTTCCTCCTTTGAAATTTTTCTTATTACTTCACACACAGACTGTCTGTAATTCATTGCTTGGGGTTTTTTTATGTAATTCTTTCTAGTTATTCAGGGCATCCGTTCCTGTCCTCCAGATTAATTCTAGAACACTTCCCATTTTTTACCCAAAAAATGGAGTTTTGTCAGAGGTGTGCATGCTCTGCTGGACCGCCTTTCACCTCACATGGAGGATCAGAAGAGAACAAGTTACCCTTGTGGAGAAGGCATTTCAAAGACCAAAAGACAGTGAGCTTTCTGCCCTGCCTTGGAGACAGAGGAAATAAGGCAGCTTTCTACTTTTCCTGGTCTCTCGGAGGACCCTTCTGTTGTGATGTTGCTGAAGGTCACAGAACAACAGCTGCCAATCACTTCCTCAACTGATGTGGAAGACTCCCTGATACCCATCCATGAGGTGATATATCTCCTGGGGATCCAAGGAGTGATCAGCAGGACCTGTTCATCCTTTATCAGCCCCATATGGCCACTGTGGAAGTCTAAGAATCGAGACTAGCAATAGACTATTGCCTGAATGAAGCCACATCAACACTGAGTGCTGCTGTTCTGGACATGCTGGAACTTCAACGTGAACTGGAGTCAGAGGCAGCCCAGTGGAACCGCAATTGGTATTGCTGATGCATTTTTGTCAATCCTTTCGACATCAGAGTGCAGGCCACAGTTTGCTTTCACTTGTCTGTGCCACGCTGGGTTTGGGGATCTGACCCCAACTCCCTTTTGATCACACATTAACACAGAATTAATTTTGATGGAACCAGATGAGCACAGTGGTGATGGATTCAGAACTGGTTTCTACATGCAATGGTCCAGCACCACACACCTTCCTTCCTGCCTGGAAAATGGTTCTGACAGATGCAGCCCAAGGTCATGCACTTGGTGAACTCAATGGGCTTTTATAGGGACGGTCCATAATTTAAGGGAATGTTATCTCTGTGTGTCTATGTACAAAAAGAGAGGAAAGTGATGGGGTTTTGGGAAGAAAAGTGATTGGGTTTTTACATTATAGAAATGATATGGACTAAGAGGTGCCTATTGTCTTAGTTTCATCTGGAACAGAGTGAATTTTCTTCCCAGCAACTGCTGGTGATGTGTTTTGGACTCAGTGTGAGAATAATGCTGATAACACACTGATGTTTTGGTTGTTGCTGAGCCATGCTTATCTTAAATCAAGGACTTTGCAGTACCTCACACTCTGCCAGTGAGGAGCTGTGGCAAGAAGCTGTGTGGGAGCACTGGCACAGGCAACCCAGTGTGGCCAAAGGGATATTCCATACCACAGAATGCCATGCCCATATATAAACGTGGGGAGTTGGCTGGCAGGGAATGATTGCTACATGTGGACAGCCTGGGCATTAGTCAGTGCGTGGTCAGCAGCAGTATTGTGCATCACTTGTCTCCCTGAGGTTGTAGCTCTCTTTCTCACCTCTCACTACTAATATATTACTATTGATTTACTTTATTTCAGCTATTAATCTGTTCTTATCTCAGGCCATGTGTTTTTTGTGATTCTCCTCCCAATCTCACCAGGGGTGGGAGTGAGCCAGCAGCTGTGCAGTATTTAGTTGCCGGCTGGGATTAAACCAAAACACCTTATCAGCTTTGGAAGCTTACAAATAACAGTTGTTGACTTGCACAAATCACCATATCTGTATACACAGGGTGTCCATGGCTACACCGTAAATACAATAAAGAATTTCTTGTTACTGTGGATGCAAATTACAGAATCACAGAATCACAGAGTAAGCTGAGCTGGAAGGGACCCAGGAGGATTACGGTGTCCAACTTCCAGCCCTGCACATCATCATTCCCAAGAGTCACATCATGAGAGTATTGTCTAAAATCTTCCTGAGCTCTGCGAAGCTGGTGCTGTGACCACTGCCCAGGGTAGCTTGTTCCAGTGCCCAAACACCCATTGGGGGAAGAGCCTTTTCCTAATCCAACCTAAACCACCCCAACTCAGCTTCAGGCCATTCCCTGGGTTCTGTCACTGGGCACCACAGGGCAGAGATCAGTGCCTGCCCCTCCTCTTCCCCTCAGGAGAAAGTTGCAGACCCCAATGAGCGGATCAAGCTCCAGGCTGAACAGACCAAGTGCCCTCAGCTGCTCCTCACATGGCTTCCCCTCAAGGCCCTTCACCATTTTCACTGTGCTTCTTTGGAAACTCTCTAATAGTTTAATATCTTTCTCATATTGTGGTGCCCCAAACTGCACACAATGTCCAAGGTGGCTGCACGAGTGCAGAGCATGGCTGGGCATTCACCTTTACGTAACATGTTAATATCTTGGCTTAGTTTTCAATAAGACCTGAAGATTAGTTCATCCTGAAGGTGTAGTTGCTTTAAGTTGCTGCAGCAACAACTTTCTTCAGATGATAGCAGAAAGTTCCCAGATGACGAAAGGGACGGAGAACTTACACAGCAAGGAACAGCTGTAGGGGTTCAGTCTTTTTACCCCAGAGAATAGAAAGGCTTGGGGCCATGTCACCACAGTTTTCCAGTATTTAAAGGCTAGCTACCAAAAGCTTGTGTCTTCACAAGGGCAAGAGAAGGGACAATGGGTACATGTTGCTCCAGGAGAGATTTCAATTTGAAAAGAAGAAAAGAAAATTTTCATAGTAAGAGCAATTTTTCACTGGAACAGAGTCCAATTTACTGCAATAGTTTTAATAGACTGGATAATTAATTAAACAGCATGTGAAATGGTTATTCTGAATCATTCATGGATGGCAAACGCATGCTCTTCAAACGGTTTTCTACTTCTCTCTCTTCTTCTCCCCAATTCACTTGCTTTTTGACCTGACCCTTTTCCAGGCGATAATCAATTCACTTCCCTAATCAATTACATGCTAAGATAGTGAAATCTTTTATGCTTTTTCCCAGAAATGTGGCAAGGACCACTTCTGTCTCTACCTTTTATTTAGTTATATTCCCATTCTTTTGAGAGATTTGGGGTTTTTTCACATTTGATTGTGACTCACAAACAGCAGTAATTACATTGATATATACTTTATAATGTTTCTTCCTAGCCTAAGTGTTTGTTGTTTTCTAGGTTGAACTCCTGTGTGAAGAGGGCCTCATTGTAGTTTAGAAAACACTTGGCTCATCTTGATGCTACCTAATGGCTTTAAAAAGCACTAACATTCACTGAGTGATTTTCTCATCTCTGATTTGACTGTTGGTGATTTGAGTCCACTTATATACTGAGTACGGATATCTGGTTTAACAGGAAATTACACGCCTATTTTGTTTTCTGTGTATTATCAGTGAAGGCTGGTCTTTCAGATCATTAAAACACTGCTCAAGAAAAGGGCAGGAAATCACAAAGTCCTAATTTTTCTTTTTTTTCCATTCAGTTTTGTAAGAAGAGCAGCAAGTTTTGGTGTTTTGTAGAGATTTGCTAAGGGCTCTGTGTGCGTGTGTATTCATATCCTCACAACAGGAGACTGTTTTACCTCTTTCATCCAGTTCAAATGTGTCTCCCTTTTTATCCAATGCTTCATTTTCACTCCCATCATCACATTTAAAGGTAGCATAAATGAGATCTTCTTTGTGTGTATTTCTTTGTAAAGCAGTTTGACGTGAACATAAACAGGCTTGAACTTTGCAAAGTGAGTCTTGTAGCCCATAGTAAAGATCTTTGAACTTACTTGGATTTCCATAGCTATGCCAAAGGAGAGTTGCAACACCCACAAATATATTAATTTTTGTCTGAAAAAAAACCAAAACAAACAAAAAAATACCCCACAAAACTTGCTGCCTTGAAAAATATGAAGAAGTTTCCTAATTGCTAGCTATGTAACTTTCATTCTTGACGACCGGCAGGGAATTTTTGGGAGAAAGGCAAAGATGTTGTACTTCTAATGCACTCTTTGCCTACTCAATTCTTATTGTTCAACAGCCAAATTTACTACCACTTCAAATAGTGATATCATGCCAACATTTAATCTGGTTGTTTTTCTAATTCCTTACATTGCTTTTTCACCATAATGGAAGGATTCATTTGCCATGAACATGAAGATATAATAAGGTACTGGAAAACAACATTTGGAATCTCACGTGTGGTGGCAGCAGTACACAAGGCTGGTGTTCAAAGGCTGTTTGGTGCCTACAGAATGTCTGCATGGCAGTCAGGTGTGACTGCAGCATGTGGAGCTCTACCAAAATAGCCCAGGTTTGTTGACGCTGGTAAGAGATAAGAATTATCAGCCAGGTTTGGGTGCATGAAGCTTGCACAGGGCAAGGGTAGCCAGCCCAGGCCGAAGCCCTCAGCACTGACACTGCTGGTGCTACAGGCTTTAAGAGAATTAAAGTTGGCAAAACTTCTCCTGCTCTCTGTGTTCTCACACTTCTTAGACTGTGGGCATATTCAATGTCGTGCATGGGTGTACAACTGTAGGAACCCAGTGTCACTTCCAAGATCCCCACTGCCAGGCTGACTGTCATTAATGTGGTATTGTTATGATAACTGCATAATTGAAAATGCTGACAGAATTTATGGTCATTTTGATTCCTGCTTTTTTATACTGTGTCTTTGGGTGGTCATTTATCCTTACTACTTTCAGAATTTTTTGCAGATCATTATACAAGCTGATGGTGATTCTCTTAACTAAATTTAAAGATTCCTGTGTGGATGTCTTAAATAAATTTTACAAGGATCATTTACTTATTAACGGGTGTAAATGAAAAAATGCTGAGAGTAGACAGAATGTTCTGTATCAAACGGATGGATAAAGGGTAAATCAAAAGACTGAAACTATTCATGGGTTATGGATGAATTTGCTTTATTCAATAGAATAAGAAAGCCAGGGCCTAGATGAGGTAAGGAGATAGGAACTAAAATTCCTGATAGGAAGAAAATTAGGTCACCATTGCAGCAACAGAACTAGAGCCCTGGGGGAGGAAGGTAGGTGTGCAGACAGCAAGGTTGCTCCTGCTGGAGCACTGATCTCCAAGGAAATTTTGCCCTAGGGAACTTCGGGACAAGCAATGCCAGGTGGACTGGAGTTCTGCAACACAGTGACCATGATTATCAGATCCACCTAATATAGGACCCTCCTTCTACATTGATATTTTTCAGGGGACTAGGACCGTAACTCAAAATGATTGGCACCCACTTCAGCGTGTCCTTTCACTGAGGGTACAGAAATCCAGAAAGAAGTCCTCCCCCATCTACTCAGGACACAGGCTAGCTGAGGTGGGGTTGATAGCACTTCCTTTTGCTATTTTCTGCATGAATGGGTTTGTCATCCTATCACCATAACACTGACTAAACTTCCAGGCCATGGGATTCTTCAGTGAGAGCATTTCCTGCTGTTAAACTCCTCTGGTGCAAAAATTGAAAAAGCTAGGAAAAAAATTAGCTGAATGAAAATTCATTCTGCTCTTGTGATTATGACATTTCAGTGAGTGTTCAGATGGGAGGGAACCTCTTTTTTTCTCTCTGTGCTCCAAAGACTGCTCTTTATTGCAAGGCAAAAGGAGCCTGTGATCACTTTGCACACAGCTGAATCCATATGCCCAGACTGGCCTGTGCCAGTCCAGAAGGAATGGAGACTGCTTTTCCAGGGGAAAGTTTCTTGATTAGAGTGTGCTATACAATAGCGGAGGCCATGGTTCCTTCAGTTCTTTATAGAGGACAGTTTTGTTTCTGGAATGGGCCTCAGAGCTACTGACAGCTTTGCAGCCAGAAATTTGATATGAACGTTTCAGGCACAGCAAAATGCAGACATTACATTAAACACCAAAAGTAGTTGTTCACATACCTTACCCACAGGAGTCACA
The DNA here is from genome assembly GCA_013397895.1 of Origma solitaria. Classification (NCBI taxonomy): domain Eukaryota; kingdom Metazoa; phylum Chordata; class Aves; order Passeriformes; family Acanthizidae; genus Origma; species Origma solitaria. Next base: position 693,589 of record VZRL01006996.1, on the reverse strand, counting down.
ATCAGAAATGGCATTGAAGCGGTTGAGAACTTCGGTCCCAGAACTTTCTCCTCCGCCCGTCTAGGTCTTCTTAATGAGGCTGTTCTATAGATAAAGAGTGAAAGAGTTTTTCTGGCATGTGGTATGTGAGCTATACTTTGCACTGCCTCACTGCAGCTTGGCTTTCTTCCTTGGCTGTTCCTACATGAGATTTTTCCTTGGTTTCTCTTAGTAGAGACAGTGAAATGGCTGTACCATACAAAATGAAATCCCAGCAAGAATGTGACCACACCACTGTAAGTCGACACCATCACCTCAAAGGCACCATAACCATCTGTACTGCTCCTGCAGGTCTGCAGGTGGCATGATGGCCATGTGTTCAAATAGTTTCTCATGTATAACAGAGGTAGGAGATGCATCCTCGAGTCAAAGCTTAACTTTGGTTATTCCTTTTAGCCCCCTCCAAAGACTTGCATTTTACTGAAGGCAGTTCTAAGTCAGGATTTATTTAACTGGGAAGTCAAGGTGGCAAAGAAGAAGGTGATTCATAATAACAATGCAAATGTTAGCCAGAAAGTCATCAGATCATAAGTCTTAAAGACGTAATGTACATGTTAGTCTTCCCTCTAATCTACTCACTGTGGAAAAGCGTTATCCAGCGCCTTTTCTGAATCACAGAAACAATTAGAACAGAGATTGATCAGCTGTTCTAGTGTGTAACCAGTCACACATGGTGAAAATATTATTTCGTCTTATCAAATCAGATATTCTGGCCTTGCTTCATAGTACTGTAATGTGATGTATTCTCCATTTTTATGATGAAGGCAGAAATATTAAAATAAATTTTCTTTGTGCAACCTTGCAACACTTCTCCCTTGTCTTCACCCTCAAATTTAATGTTCTAATTAGTAGAAAACAGATAGGTACAGAAAAGCACAAACCTTGCAATGCTAAGCAGTGGCTTTGACTTTGATCAGATTATGAGCTTCAAGAACACATGTAGGACCTTCACAAATCCAATTATACCATTTATGCCAAGAGGAAAAATTTGTTCCCAGCACAACCCTCACAGTCATGAATTCTGACATGAACCATAAATCTGTTCTGTATTAACTGTAATTCTGGTTAATTTAACAGCAAAATAACATCTCATTTATGAAGAATATGTTAGATATTTTTAAATTAATTTTTATCCTGCTAACCACTTTTCCTTGTTTTTCTGATAGAATGAGATAGAAGGTACTCTATTCATTATTTGGTTCAGCATGTAATTAAATCTCTTCTTCTGATTCTAAATTGTTTACTTCTGTATCTTCAGTGGAAGGTCCTTTTTTTCTTATCTTGTGGAAACAAAATGGGTGACACTTGGCTGACCTCCTGACACTGATTGTTATAGGGTTTTTCTATCTGCTCTGCCATTTTTGAGTTAGGACATGTCTAGTGGCCAGAGCAGAAAGCAGTGCAAAAAGCCCTTAGATGCTGCCAAGTAATTATGTTCCTGAAAGGTCATAACCCTGTCAGCCTTGGTCTGATCTTGAGCTAAGGAGCCTTGCTCCAAGGGCTAATGAGATTAGGTACTGCAGCCTACTGACATGGGATTCCAGATCCAACCCCATATTTTATTTACAGTTCTGGGATATCTCACATGGGTGAACAAGATTTTGAGTTCCACCATTACAGTGAAATTCACCAGTGTACTAAGGGGAATTCTGTTCTTCCATGTGCAGGAGTAATTAAAACAGTATTCCTTTTCTTCTGTTCCTGAGGCCTTATTGCTGAAGTTTGTTTATCTCTTTTGCTTGGTGTTTGGCTTATCTAATATTTTTTGCTTGGCTCAGCAAGTGACAGCTACACACAGCTGTCTCTTCCTGGGTGCCAGTCGAGGGAGGACATCCTGCCTAAAGGCACAGAGAAGATCTCGAAGCTAGGTGCAGGTGTGGCCAGCCCTATCCACACTGTGTACACGGAGTGTCCTCAGACAGCACAGGTTGGACATGTTGGACACTGAGCAGGACAGTGGAAATGCCACCACTGTCCCTGTAGTACAGCTGCCAGAAACTGATTGCTCAACACTCCCTGTTGCAAAGCTTCCATTTCGAGGATAAATTGAAATACAAACATTTTCAGCCTTGCCCCTTTCCTGTCTTCTCCCTTCACTGTGGCACTTCGCAAGAGAAGCCACAAACATTTACTCCCCTTGCAAAAAAGAAAAAAAAAAAAAAAAAAGCTGTTTATCTGGGATAATTTCGTTCTGTTCTGAAGAAGGTGTTCAGTACCAGTCTGTGCCGTGGTGCTGTAACTATGCTGCAGACACTGTGCTGCTCTCAGACCTGGCTTGCTTTCTTGACCTTCCTCAGGTCTGTCTGTGCTGCTCTTTGGGATGCTCTTGTCCAATACAAAATGTGCAAAGAATCCTGGGAGATTCCAGAATCTCCTCAGCCCTGCTAAATTGTTTCTATCACTAGGCTACTCTCACTTTCTACTTGCTCTTTCTATGGGAATATTAGCCTATGGTAGAGGAGGGAAGGAATGAAGGTTTAACAAGATGTTTGTGTAGATGTCAGAGGATTCTTGCTGGGAATTGAGAGCTTAGGTCCTGCAAGCTGTACCTCATGATCTGGAGTAATGCCTTATCCTTTAATTGATCTGGCACATGAGTACTTTCCAAGTCTATCTACAGGTTAAAGGATGCCAAAAGCAAAGTGCAGGAGAATGGGTTTAGTCATCAAGGAACTAAAACAAATGAATTTTCAGGTGCCTTTGGATGTGACAGGTGTTTTCTGAGGCTTAAGCTCTTACACTAACAATTGAGGCAGTCTAAACCCACTGCAGTGTTTCTGCTTGTGCAGCTCTTGATTTGTCCCTGCCAGACAAATTAACTTTGTGGGTTGCCCTTCATGATCTCACCACTCATTTGAAGGGAGTGTGACCCCAGCCCCTTAAGTTGCCTTGTTTGTCAGAGGCTTAATGATGCCTGTTTTGGAGGTGCTTTACAGAGGATGACAACCTAGAGGCCTCATTTTTCTCAGGGAGAAGCATATATGTAACTACAAATATTAGAAAAACAAACCAAAAACCAACCAAAAAACAAACCAAAAACCCACAAACAAACAAACAAACAAACAAACAAACAAACAAACAAAACCAACCAAAAAACCAAACCACCTCCCCCCCAAAAAAACTCAAACAAAAACAAAAACAAAAATTTTAAAAAACCCAAAAAACCAAAAAAAACCAAAACACAAAAACCCCACGACGAAACAACCAAACAAACCAACCAGATTGCAAAATACTAATTTATAGAAAACACAAAATAGGGCAAATATTTTGCTCCAACTTAAACAATACTTCACGGTTAAAACTGGGGATATTTCTTAGTGCTAGTATCAGATAAGAAATAAATCAGTCTACATCTGGCCCAGGCTTATCAGCAGTAGTTACTGGATAATCAGTTCAAACATTACCTTGTTAGTAAGCAGAAATATTCTCTTCACCCTGTAGTGCATTCTGAGCCAGATATTACTCAGATAACACTTAACATCTTGCAATATTGTATTGACATGAAAAGCAGATTTCTTTTGTTTACCTGCAAACAGGCACTGCATTCTGTTTTTTTCCAAAAACTTAAGAACAAAGATAATAAATTCTCTTTCAGCACAACTTAACAGATACAGAACTGACCTTGAAACATATTCTTTATTTATTTTAGTTGACCTTCCGTATTTTTCACCAGCAGAGTATTTGTCATAAATAGGACTTCAGGCAGATTTTGAGACTTTTGAATAGTGCCTCTCAGAAGCCCTGATTTTCCTGCAGAGGGATGTCCTTTCAGCTTTATTCACAGTGTGTATCACATGTAAGAATGTGGCCCTCAACTATAAAAACAACCTGAAATATTTGAAACTATCTGCCTGGAGAAGTTTCTTTCAGCCATAATATTGTGTATTTGCCCTTATAAACTCCATACAGTTGGTACAATACCAACACAAATTGTCTGTTCAAATAAATACTTTAAAAAACAGAATGGGTGAATAATGTTGTATATAAATTTCACCACCTTCTCATCTACATTGGTGTACAAACATCTGACTTTCTGCAATGGTGTAAAATATATTTTAATAATAGTAGAGAATGCTATTCAACTGATTAAAATTTCAGGTTAAGTAACAAGTTATCTTAACATATGGCCAGTAAGTGTCATAATCGCTCTAGCGTAACACTTCTGATTTATGTCTGGCTTAAACCACAGCACAAAAAGTTTATACAGCAGCCCTTTGAACTTGTAAAATGTTCAGTAAAAGTGGAGTCAGCAGGGTGGGTGAGACTCAAGTCTGTTCCTATTTTGTGTGTTGTTTATTAGGCTGCCTGTGCTGACTGGAAAATTCATTGTACATTAACTTTATTTGCTGCCCTTCCTCCTCAATACAGAGTGTGGGCTGTGTGATGGAGTGAGATGTTGTTTCTGATGTTGTCTGGCCTGTACACATTAAATACAGGGACTGTTTCTAGTTATTGTATTTCTGATAGTTTTCACTTTCTATACTACTAATACAATTTTGTGGAGTTTGGTTTTGTAAACCTTGACCTGTTGGAGCAGAAGTGGAAAAAACAAGTTGCAGCAGTTTTAACTCTACAGAAAATGGTTACTTTTAGTGTCTTAGTTTTAGTTAGTGTCTTCCCTCATTTACTACTTTGTCATTACAGTTTGTCTGCTAGGAGCTGCATAATGTACATGTAAGATATTTGCCCAGGTGTTCTGTGTGTCTGCAGCTTGTACTCCAACCAGACAGTCTGGTCTCCCACCCAGAAGGACAAAACCTGCTATTGCCCCTAGACATACCTTCCAAGCATGAAAAATCACAGGCAAAGACATTGAAAATGTGGTAGACCCAGATGCACTTTTTGCATTACTACTTATTTGTGTTGATAACAAAGCTTCAGGTAGCACCATGACTTTCCCCCCTTTAATTTTCTCTTTGACCTAAAGTCTGTTTACAGGGAAAGCTACTTGAAGCCAGTTTTTCCATAGTCAGGACCTTTATCTGGCAAACACAAGAGCAGCACAGCTGTACTACCTGACTTACAAGTGAACAGTCTGCAGCAGAATTGGTTATTTTAAATGGAAGTGAGTCAGTGCTTCACTGAACTGTGACCAGGACAGTTGAGGCATTACAGAACTCAGCCCCTGTTCTCTCTGGTTTGATATTTTGTAAAATACAAAAATGTGTCAGTTGTGCAGCAGGATTGTAGCACAATCAAATTGCTCCATAAGAAACAACCAATAATTTTCTCATATATTCAAGAGAGTTTTTCAAGGACTGATTGAGAACTTCATGTGGAAACATGCTTAATTTTCAAATGAGATGCTAAACAAAAAAGTTGCATGTGCTTTTGACCACTTGTGGTCATCTTAAACATATTATGATTAGTTTGTTTTTAGAAGTGGGGAAAAAAGTCTTTGTTTCTGATAGCAAAACTTGCTTTCCTATTTTTAGATTAAAAACATATGCTTACATAACTGTCTGTGGTATTTTTGATGAGAATGCCTGCAAGTATTGGGGTCCTTTGCTACCAGAGTGTTTAGAATGCAACTACCTCTAAATCACATTGCATGACTCTGTAGATAAGAAAACCTGAAAACAAATAAAACTTGAAATGGGCAAAGCATACTCGTTTTGGAATATCAAGAGGACAAGCAGGATTGTTAGTCCTCAAACCATGTATTTTTACAGTCATCTACTGTTATTTTCCCATCATAACTCATGAAGATTTGAAAAAAATGTAGGAGAAAACAGCCCTGTGGCTAGGGAAACATGCTACAAGTGTGACAAAAAAGGAGGCACGATTCTTCCAACTCTGTTGTTTAAAACCTCTGACTTTTGCTTAGCTTTCATTTCAGAATAGGTTAATGGATACTGATAGAGGAGGAGCTAATACTTGTCTCTGATTTACCAAGTAGAAACTTGCAGATAGATCCTATACTCTTGAGGCTGGCAAATGAGATTGGACTTTTGGCATCTCTTTCTCACACGCATGCCAAGCTGGACAGCTTCCTACATAACTGCTGCCTTATTTGGAAAATGCTTAAACTATTTCTTGGAAAGTGTTTGAAGGTCAGGCAGAGGGGTTTTTTTTCTGTGTTTTACAGTATTTATTATTGCATAAGGAGGTTGTGTCCTACTTCTCATGGAGATCTGACTAAAGACTACTGATATGATGGAGGCATGCTTTCTGAAACAATAGAAACCCTGCTGAAGACAGTGAAAGGCAGTACTGCCTACATGTCCCTATACCTGCTACACATCCATATTTACATTTAGGAAATAGGTACTCTAGAATTGGCTTTAAAATCCCACAAATATTTATGCACTGCACAAATTTTTGGGGCTCGAAATGAGGTCTTTGGGATCGTCCTACTCTCTGGCAGAAGTCCTCAAGAGATCTCTCCTTTTGGGAGACCTCAGAGGTCCTCAAAAGGTGGCAGGAAATTATGGTAGAGGCTGTGAAGACATAGACACAAGGGAGTAACAGGAGGCTAAGGGTGGAAGCACAAATCACAGCTGGTCCACAGGCACAACAAAGAACAGGAAATATTGTATACCAGATGTAAAAATCCCTTATGTGGTAAAAACACAGGAGAAAACAGGGAGGTGTCAAGAATTATCACAGCCCCTAGAAGAATGGGAACAAAGAGTAAGGGAAAAAGAATAGGAACAAAGAGAAAGAGAGGGATTGCTCTACTCTTGTCTTCCTACACTAAGGACACCACTGCTCTTTAGTCACAGCAAGTTCCTCTTAGCCTGAGTAGATAAGAAGGGCTGCTTTTTGGCTTGCTATTCAGCACATTTTGCCTGTGTGAAATGTCTCTACTATGTCGCAGTATAGTGTAAATTTGGCCCCTACAGAGCCCTGTGAGTGTGTGCATGTGTGTGTGTGTGTGTTTCCCACTCCAACCTGCCCACACGGCAAAGTGATTGATCCACAGCAGTGAGCCAGAACAAGCTCAGAGGCAACAACTCACTTGAATGAATATGAGAATTTCAAACCTCCTCTCCACTCCCTCCCACAGCTTCTTTGATCTCCTATTAAAAATCTCAGACTGTCAAAACATGAACGCATGTATGCATTTATGCACATGAATAGTCCCAGCAAAGGCAAGGGAACAGCGTTCTGCCTACTCTCCCATTAGCACACTGGATGGAAGATAAACCTCTCTTTTCCTCTGCACCTTTATTCTTGCCTTATCTGACCATTGGATTTGTTCTTTGCTGGCTGCTTGCTGTCCCACGCATTTTTACATTGCAGAGAGGAGTGCAGTAACAGCCCAGTTAATTATAATTAATTGAATTGCTAGAGAAGTGTGTGAGTCAAAGAGCAATCGTCCTGCTGTACAGAAAAAGTACAAAATAAAGTAAGGAATAAAAAGTTCTAGGGTAGGTGTTGATATTTCTTCTATATTTTCTCTTTGAAGTTTATGGTTTGTCTAATGCTCTGGTTTTGTTTGGCATAGACTTAGATTTCTGGGTGGAGGAGAAAGAGTTCACACAACAGTGTGTGGCTACTGTGGTGTTCTTAGGTTTTGGCAAAATGTCTCCAAATTATTTGGAATGTTAGTTTAAAAGGTGCTGAGATTTAGACTGAAAACAGAGAGATAATAATTACAAAAGTACCGACTTGAATCTTTGAGTATTCTGGGGGAAAAAAACAAACACCAAAAACCCCTCTTTGGTTCATTTTATGGCCTTGAAAAAGTGCTCTATGCTTGCACACTAACTGCTCTCCTACATCACCACAGTGCAGCAGAATTACAGTGCTGCAGTTCTGAACCTGTCCTAATAATTTTACTTTATGTTTACCTGAGGTAGAAGTTTAAAGCAGCCTTTGCCTTTCTCTGAACTCAGACTGGAAAGGCAGTCAATAAACGGCCTAGAGTTCGTGGCCAAAAGCCCAGGTTGCTACATTAACTCCAAATTATGTCCCAGACAGACTATAAACATGCATCTTCAATCTCGTGGAATAGTATCATCAGATATGTGCTACTGAGCTGGACGTGGTCTCCTCCATCCTGTTAAAATTGTCATTCATTGCTAACAGTGGTGTAGGGGAGATGTGAGTGAGCATAAATATGAAGGCAATGTGTAGCACAGACACTCAGCTGAAAACAAAAAAAAATTACTTTAGTGTGAATCACCCTCTGGGAAAATTATTGCTTTTTGAAGTATGCAGGCCAGGCCCTGTGAATGACACAATCTGATAAATTGTCACACATGCCATATGTTATGGCCTTGCTTCAGAAGCTCCCCAGAGGCAAGCTTTGAGAGACAGACCATTGCAGGACTGGATGAATGTCCCGATTTCCAATTCTTCATGAGTTCTCAACAGATTCAAAATTATTTGCAGAAGAGGGTCAAATTTGGCAGTGGCCTTAGAATAACAGTACTCCCACAAATATCGCTAGGGAGCAAGACCCTATTCTGCAATAAATTACGCTAGTTATAATTGGCCTTTGCCTTTGCCACCTTGCCGCACAATTGCGTATTTCATCTGAGATAGCTTTAAACACCAGGCTAATTATATTCCTATGATGAGCAGCATGCCAAAATTAAAGAAAAGCCTGTTAGAAATTCAAAACAGATCTACTTCTTCCATACCTTGCTCACTTTATTCTTCAAATTTCTCTCTTCCAAACCCTTTCAATCTTTCCATTATTCTCTGTAAACACACTGGCACTGAACAAAGCAAGGCAAGTAATCTAATAACTGCAGAAATGAAAATAATACTCATTTTGTCCTTTGCTGTGACTTGGGTGTGATTGCTGGGGAGATATGAAGTTAAGATATCCTAAAGAGCTGTTGGCTACAACATTGTATGAAGTGATCTAAGCTGCAGGTGAAGGAAACCAGTCAGACATTCTTTCAGGTCTTGTCAGTTCAGATTTAACTCAAAGAATTGTACTAAACCCCAATATAGTTTCTGCTATCTAGGGCAAAGGAAATACCGGATGGAATGTTTCTCTCATAACCTTATTTTGTATTCCAGACTGTTAGGATAAAATACCTCGAGGCTATTGGAGAATTCATGAAAATGAACCATATGAGAATTTAGACAATTCCCTTCATAATTACACATTGCTTTTTTTAGTAATTTATTCACATTCCAACAGAAGCCAGCAAGTTTAGTTTGATGTTAATGCACAGGTAAAATCAGATCTGAGGCCCAATCAGTTAAGTCTTAGAGTGCCCAGATGAAGGAGCATTTGATAGCTGTACAAAAGCAGACTGGTAGGAAGAAATTTTTTCTGCTACATTAGGTCTTTCCTTTTATCTCCAATAGCAAAAGTAACTGAACTCATGAAGTTAAAATTTAAAGAAACACTGTTTGATGGTGGTCCTCTTATCGGCATGAAAATCATCTCTGTAAACCTTCCTAAATTCTTGGCTTCACCTCTGAAAAAGAGTGCGTACAAAGCTTTCTTTAGTGAGATTTAGTAACAGCTGTGTTCATTCAAAAATGAGGAAAAATGCACAAAGTAATCTAAGCACTTCAAAATTCACAAAACAGGGAAAAGCTAAGTAATTGGCATAAATTGCTGTCAAGTAATATAGAAAACACAAGTAATTCTTCATGTCAAATTTTCCTTAGAGGTAGTTTGCAAAAAAAACCCCAACTTCTTATTTCTTTACTAGTATGAAGAGTATCTTTCATTTCAGGACTGAATGTACAATTTCACATCTATTAACTGTTTCGTTCTGACTGGCCCCGTAAACTTACTATGGTATCTGTCTTTACGATTAGGCATGAGTGACTCCCAGAAGCAGCTTTTCGCTTCTATATTCAGTACAATGCATAACGAGTTACTGCCTTTTTAATTTACAGGAAGTACCAGAATCCTCCTGGTGATAATGAGGTTAAGCAGATGATGTGCCAGAGTTAACAAGCAGAACAGAGAAACACTTCTGAGGGGTGACCTAACGCCAACGTGAAATCGAAACTTGCTTTTGGACAGATACTTATCCTGGTGGTTATGTGTGCTTTGACAAATCTTGAGGCAACTTGGATGTTACCAGCTGAGCCCAGAGAAATTATCCTTAGCCTGGAAAGGGTCGTGTGAGTTAGGAGCAGGTTTGGAGATACAAATCTGCCCCTGTGTATCTTCTTCAAGGGGAATGCTGCAATATGCAGCTTGTCCGGCAGTTTATGTCCAGCCTGTGCTACCTGGTAGATTTCAGACAGGTGAAGGTTATTTCCAATAGTCAAGTAGATAAGAGCTCTAGCTTCAACTGAAGCAATAGTTTTTATGCATAAATTGCATGTGTCTGGATTTTTGGTGTCTATATCTTGATCTGGTACAGGGTTTTGGCAGCTGGTAGGGGCACTTAAGTGGTCCACAGGACCCCTCAGCAGCCTCAGAGCAGAAAACTCCACCCAGTGATCTGTCCTGGGGTCATAAACACTCAGCCCACATCCATGTCCTTTTTATCAGCTGCTAGGTAGCCTCACGAGGCACAAATAATTAGAAATAAATTAAAATCTGGCTTTCTCTAGGCACCTCTGTAAACTGCTGGAGCTGGGTGGACCAGAGGGCACCTGGGGCAGGTGACCTTATCGTGCTCAATGCAGCACTGTGAGGTGCCGTCGGGTCCATCTCATCTCTCTCAGAAATAGCACCTGGTCCTAGCTGAAGGGTGAGGGTGAGGAACTGCCTGTGCTTCTTGACACCATAGCAGTGGGATGAATGGTTTGAGGGGCAAAACTGGCTTATTATCTGAGTAGGTGTCTTAAAAGAAACCAATCTCCTTGCTCTTAATTAATCATTTTCTGAAGGCAGTGAGCTAAAGTGAAAATTTGAAGTTATTTTTGAAACAACATAAATACTGTAGGTGGCAGAAATAACAGAAACTGGATGAGGCAAAACTTGTGTTTCAGGCACTGTTTGTCCTCCTCCTCCTCCTCACATTTGCTGTGGTTGGTGCATGATATATTCAATTAAAGCATAGGTCATTAGGCCAGGGGCTACAGTCTGCTGCTGCTGCTTCTGCTGTTATTAGATTACCCACAGACATGAAACCAGTAGTTTCAGCACAGCCTCGTTAGAGTGTGACAAGAGGGTAGTCAAAGTTCAGAGTTTTATGTATTGGTCTGCTTATACCCATGGAAACCAGTGCATTTATACATTAAACGATTTAAGTAGGGTACAGAAAGAGAAAGGATAAAAATACTGGAAGTATAAAGCATTGAAATCTTTGGTTAATGAACATGATGTTGCATTTCTGGTTTACGTTTTGGAGGATTGCTATTGCAACCAGCCTGCAGGACCTGGTTTGGCAAAACAAAGAGTGAGAGGCAAGAGGGAGTGGGGCTTGAAGGCAGCACCTTTTGGGGGGCAGGACACTTCCACCTGGTCCTGAGGAATACCACCACCCCCACCCTCAGGGCAGCCTTACTTGTCTTGTCATACTTCTTCAGCTATATGCACCACCTGCATGGTTTTGAGGTTTTTCACAGCTCGGAAAAATTCGTGTGATTTTTCTTTCCAAGATGTCCTGCAGCAGACAAACTTCAGGAAATTACTTTCAAACACTAAATCAAATCCCCCCATACCAGGATTTAGGCTCTTTGCATCCTGCCCTGATTCTCACGGACCAGGAAACAAAATTTTTCCTCTGCCCCTTTGCAGCTGCCTTTTTTGTTGTGCTTCCCTCATGTTAAATTAAACAGTCCTATTTCTTTCAGTCGTTCCTCACTGAGCACGATTTCTAGACCTCTGGCTGCTCTCACTGCTCTCTCCTGGACACCCTCCAGCTTCTCCCCATCTTGCAGGAAGTGCCTTGCCCAAAACCAGATACAGCTGTTCATCTGGGGTTTTGCAAATGCTGACAGGAGTGGAATGAGTCCTGCATGAGCCCTGTAGGTTAATGCCTCTGTATAATGTGGTAGAGTGTTAGGTTTTCTAGCAACGGCAGCAGATTAACTTCTCCTAGCTTCAGATCCAGTTTGACCCCCAGATACTGTTCTACAGAAGTATTACCCAAAAATTTGGCTGTGTAAACACTGAGTGACATTGCCCTCTTCTTGAACAACACTTCCTTAAAAAGAAAAAATATCAATTTGTCATGAAAGTTTGAAGTTGTTCTTGGTTTTCACCACTGGCACTGACTGTACATTTACCTCAGTCCCTAAATTTCAATCTGGTTTCTTCCTAGTTCAGTATCCTAGTTGCTGGAAGTATTGATTTGGACAATGATAAGGACTTAATTCACAACTGTGCTTTTGTAGTAAATGACTGAGCACTTTTCTGGTATGGTTCTCCAGTTTTGCTCCCACACAAACGTATTTTATCCAAACTTGGTTTGCCTAGTTTATTTATAAAAAGATCACATCAGCCAATATCAAAAACATAATGAAAGACAAGATTTATGGCTTCTATTGTTTATTCACAAGTCTTTAACCTCATTATAACCTCCCATAAAGGAAATGGGATTGGTTGGATGCAATTTTGTTCTCATCAAATCCTTGCTGACTGCTAAAAAAATTGTTTGTGAAATATCATTAATTTTGTTTCAAATTTTCAAACTTTTGGTGTTTTGTCTTAAAACTTTTGTGATTCATTGGCTAAGGCCATCTTCCCTTTTCTTGCACAGCTGAAAGTACAGGCCTGTGCACAATACAGAAGTAGAGAAGGATTTGGAAATTTCTCTTGCAAGGCATTGCTAACTCTAGAGGAGGATGAGACTATCCAAATGATTTTAAGGAATATATTCCTAGGCATAGGATAAAAAAATGGCCAAATCCCATAATTTATGATCAGTAATGAGTAGACCCTTACAGTCTAAGCAAGCAACTCACCCAAAGAGAATTAAAAAGGCATAGAAAATCTTGGTTATACAAGTCAATGTAATTTTAGTCTTTACTGCAACAGTGACTATTGTTATTAAAAGCTATGACAGGATTTTTGGAAAGCCATGAGTAACTTAATAGCTTACATCAAGAGTAGACTCAGCCAAACAACAAAACCCCAAATGGATACAGCAAACATACAAATGTTCCTCACGAGTAAGTCAGGGCTGAACATTCAGGGAGAAGGAACAGCTATTGTTGAGCCCAGATAACGCTGCCACTAGAGCACAGGAACACAACTGAGGGAAATTCTGTGCGCTGAGGCAGGTACTGTTAGCTACAGCAGGTAATTCGTATTTGTGGAGTTCCGAAGTGTCCGTGATCAGTCTTTTGAACCAGTGTAGTAACAGCGTGCGGAAAGGAATATTGACGACCACTGCATGCATCTGTCATGCTCCCATGCATCAGACCACCAACACTCAGTGTTTCTCAGTGACTGGGCTGTCCCTGCAGCACTGCTGGGAAGGAAGAAGGCAGTGTTTTGTAGAGAAATTGTGATGAGAATGGGCGAGGAAGTGGGGGTAGGTTACACACTTGGAAAGCCAAAATTACACTCCAGCATGGAACCTGTAGTTGGTTTCTTTCAGTTTTCTCTTCTTTCTTTTTCTTTTCTTTTTGTTGTTTTTGTTGTTCTTTGTTTGTTTATGTGTTTGTGAGGGGTTGGTTTTTTGGTTGTTTTTTGTTTGGTTTGGTTTGGTTTGGTTTGGTTTGGTTTGGTTTGGTTGTTTGGCTTTTTGATTTGTTAAATACAATACAAATGTTGTATTTATTTTTGATGTAGTTGTAATTTTTTTTTTTTTTTTTTTGTCTGACACAGTGACTTGCAGTACTTAGCATAAGAAATCAGTGAATTTTACTAGTTTCCCATATTTTTTTAGTGTCACTCTCTGGTCTTTGGGCTATTTTTAATGCACACTTTCAACTTGATCTCAGGGATTTCTGCCCCTTCTCACATTACAAAACCTAATAATCAGTATCGTTTCCTCTTACACCTGTAAAAAGAAGCCAGGGATAAGTTAAAGCTACTTTTTCAAAAGCAGCTGGTGTATCAGGAGCTGTGGCTTAGAAGGACTTAGAGATAGCCACCTCTTTTCAGGACTGCAGCTGTTCCTGGGGGAGCCTCCTGCTGTCCCAGGGCGTCCTGGAGCAGCAGCAGCTGCCCTGTGTCCTCCTGATTCTTCTGCATCCAGCAGCACAGGCGTGCTGGTCCTGGGGACAAGGTTTTTCTGGTGCAGCCATTAACCTTTCTCCCTTGGGGATTTTAGCTCTGGTTTTACAACCGCTTGCTTTTATTAGAGCCAGTAAGTTTTGTGAGTGCTCAGAGAGCGCTGCGCGGGTTGGCATCAACCTGGGACACACAGCTCATTCACTGCTAGATTTTCTCTCCACTTTTTCTTATGAGTGCCAGGGAATCAGCAGTAAATCAAGAAAATAGCGCAGCACTGGACATCCATGACTGTTCAGATTGGCAACGTGAGGTGCATACTCCTGCAAATGCCACGGTCCAAGACATTGATATATATATTTTGGTTTCCTAGTGGGGGGAAAAAAATATTTTTAGCAACTAGTAGAAGATAAGCGAGTCCTGAGTGCATTCGATAAAGTCGTTTCCCTGACCTACTGCTTCCTTTCTATTTGCTTTCTTTTCAGTAGCACCCACATATCATTCTGGAAACAGGAATGAAACAGAAAATCAGTCACTGGCATGGGCTTGCCATGGAAGAGGTATACTTTGGGAAAATACTAGCTGAGACCTGCCAGCCCAAAGGTGAGTGGTGCAGTCCTAATTAGCTGTGAAAACACACCTCCAAAATACTGTATGAACCTGACTGCTGGCCAGAGCCAGCTCAGAAGTCACCAGATAAAAGACACCTACTCTGGCTGGGAGTTGCTTTGACACACTGACATACTGAGGGCACAGCATGCTAGTTTGTGCCCTCTAAGGTGCCAAACTAGCCCGAAAGATCTGTTCCATCGCACAGGAGTTGCTTTGTGGTGCACAGGACCAGGGGGAATGTGCCACTGACTTATCTCCCACTCCCAGGGGGACAGCAGCTATTCCTGTCCTACTCCTTTGCCTCCTGCCTGTACTGTAAAAACAAACTCCTGGCTCAGAAATAGGCAACATGAGGCCCCTAATCCGCTTTCCTCTTCCACACTGAACTTGCATAATCCACAAGAGAGCCAGGCCAAATCTGGTTATTTATAATCCAGCAAAACTCTGGCGTGCTGTCTCCATTGCTCCAGAGGGGTTTTCCTGAAATGCAGGAGAGTATGATGTTCACCAGCCTAGTTTGCTTTAAAAATATTCATGCAAAAAATTATCTACATAAAATGTAGCAATATGTTCTAATTTAAATATTTATTTTGTTCTCAGATATACCTACCACCCTGACTTATAGACAGTTTTGTTCATTGTAGAGTCAAAAATTATTGAAAGCTCTTACGTAGGTTAACAGTATTGAAATTAGATGTTCTGAAAATATCATCTCTGCCTATCCCTTATAGTTTGTTATTGCTGTGAAGCCTCTGGAGAACTCTCTCTTTTGGTTTTGCATTATATTCCGAATATAAAACATTACATAATGTTTTCTAGGGTTCAAGATTTTAAGGTTAACCAGAAAACATTATGTTCTCATCCAAGGAGAAAAAAAAATAAAGGACACGGGTGATTTTCTCTCAGCCTTCAAAAATCCATTTCCTTAACAGCACTCTGACATCTCAAAAGAGGTTTGTGCTTATGGGGATGGTTTGCTGATGGGCTGTGCGGGAACAGGCTCAGTGCTTCATGTGTGATTCCAAGAAGTACAAGGAAGCCCAGTTTTCTGAAGTGGGTCCACATGTACCAGTCTGAAATAAAAACAAAGTCGTATGGTTTTCACAACAAACCTTACCTTACCTGCCACGGGACAGAACATTGCTGAACTACCCACGATCGAGATTCCATCGCAATCTCTAACTTGAATTGCTGTTCACATTTTTGAGGCCAGTGTTTACAAACACAATAGGTGGGAGTGTAAAATAAGAGGGTATTGGCTTCTTAGCACAGGAATTAGTGCAAGAGAAGAGTGTTGTGTCCACCTCGTGCCTTCCGTATGGCCCAGCAGGATAAGACCTGTTCTTTGTGCCAGTCCTAGGCTTTTTTTTGCCTTTTAAACACTTAGAGCAATACAAAGCCCATTAGTGTATCTGGATAAATCTGAGTTTTAAGGGAACCTGTGTTTTAACTTCCTTCTGTGGGCTGTAATTCCTAAATCAGGACAAAATTCTTCTCTATCCAAAAAATGCCTTAAAGCTGGTTAAATGTGGTTTAGACAAGTCCCAAAGCTTCCCAGCAGAAGGTGAGCTGTGGCTCATGTCGTTCCTTCACATCAGAGCAGTGCAGTCCCGCAGGAGGGAACATCACAGCACAATCACCTTGATAATATAGGAAACCAATCAATAGTTAGGATGGTGGCCTTGCTTAAAATGCATGGACAGGTTCAGTTCCTGATCAGTAGCAGCCAAGCCCCCCTGAAAAGAGAGGAAACCTGAGGTTTGCCTTTCAGCAACCCAGGGCGGTTAGAAGGGCAAGGGTGATGTGCATGGGCAAAGCCCACCTGAGGGAGATTTGCCTGCCCCAAGCAGAGTTGTGCCCTTCTGCTCAAACCCTGCCTGTCTGTGAGACAATGTCGGTGACACTGTCTGGGCTGTAAGAGCTGAGCTCTGCAGTTTCACTCTCCCCACTGGAATGTCTGCTACACAAGGGCATCAAAAGTTTTGGGTCATCCCCACAAGCCTGGTTTTGATCCTGTTTGTTCAGCCTAGTAATTCCAGTGGAATCGCTCAGCATTTACCACTGTGTGAGATCAGGATGGTTTGCGATTTCAAAATCCCTGGGCTGGGCACGTGATTTAGGCACACAGTGTTCTCGGGTTCTCCTTCTACTGAATTTATTGGAAATTAGGATAGATACCATTAATCATAGGAAAGGATTTGATCAAGATGCCTCTTTTCTATTACAGGGAATCATTCCCTACTTTCCAGGTCTTTGACCATCTTGCTTCCAGAGACTGGAGTAATCGCACTCCTCTCATTTTTCCTCAGCAAGCTTCTCCCCACAGCCTCTGGACATGTGTGCTGCGTTATCATGGATTATCAAACACACTTAGGGGCTGTAGGTGGGTTGCTTGACTCATAGCAGCTAGACTTGGGCTTCTCTGGCTGAAACTTGCTTCTCTGTGACCCTTTGGGCAATGGAAAATGGAGCACAGAGCTCCAGAGAGCTCTGGGGCTCTGGCAAGGTGGGAGGTGGAGTGCCCAGCTGTGCACACTCTTGCCAGTGTCCAGCTCGTCTCTTCTGACCTCAGAGGCTCAGATCCTTCAGTAGCAGGACAAGCAGCAGATGAAATTTCGGGAACAATGCCCGGTTTCTTTCCTCTGCTCTCGCGTGTGATCTGCCAATGCTGTGAGCCTTAATAGTTACAGCAAATTGCAAGTCTGCTAACCTGAGGTTCCCCACTGAACAGAGGTACCTCGAATTACTCATCTTGATGTATTTTGGAGTGAAAAGCATGAAATGCATCTTTTCTCCCTTTGTTGATCAAAGTACACTTTTAAATAGTAGCAGTTTTGCACTTTACGTAACAATTTCCTGCCATGGCTGGCTTTCCAGAATCTGACAGAAGTGTTTCCTGCTGCTACAGTTAACTTACTGATAACTTACTGCTGTTTATTTACAAACACAGTGTTCAGGCATCCTTTTTTTGTACCCTCCCCTCCCTTTCTTTTCCTTTTTTTTTTTTTT
>VZRL01006996.1:651319-675919 GCA_013397895.1 Origma solitaria | reverse complement strand
TTTTTTTTTTTTTCCTTTTTTGAACTGTGTTTTTGCCACATGCAGTCCTGTCCTCACGCAACCTTCCTGCGAACAGCGCTGCCAGCTTGGGTGGGCTACCAAGGAAACACCGAGAATTTGTCGGACTTGAAAAGAAAGCAAATGGACCATGAGTTTGTTAGAGGCTACAGGTGGTTTTGATCGGCTGAGCAGAGTCTGTGCCGGAAACATTACAGCTCCTGAGCCTCCCAGGGGACTTCAGCAGACTGGGCTCTGCTGGTGACTCATGGCCAGAGCTTCACCTCCGAGCGAGTGGCAGCAGTGGGGAAAAAGTGACCAAGCCAAAATGACTCACAGGGGAGTGAAGCCTCCAGAGCAGGGCTGCCCTGGCAGCCTGCTGACACACTCAACTCCAGCAGCTGCCACTGCAGCCAGCGAGGAGAACGATTGCGTAACGAGTGGGAAAGTGAATCTAGATGTAGCTGTGGAACCTGTGGCTGCCTGGCTGAAAAACCCAGCTGCCTTTAGGACTTGCTGTCCAGTGATTTTGTCACAGGAGGCTGGGTGGTCTGCGGTAACTCTGGAGTAGGTGGGTACAGAGAGTTTTATTAGGAACGCGCAGTAAGATTTGCAGCTGAGAAAAGCAGCTTTGGGGAAGATGTGGTGCTGAATGGAGAAAATATACCACTAAGACCTTTCTGCACACTTATATCTTTTAATGGGAATCTGTTGAGATGAACTAAAGACTTGAGACTACAAAAACCACCTGAGAATACATGAAAAAAAATGCACGAAGAACCTGCCCAGCACTTTCATCTTGTGGGTGTATCCTGGAAAATAGAAGTCCCAGGTGCTGTGACTTTTTGGAACCTTCAGAATCTGTTCTAAGTTACACAAAATAAATTTCCCAATAATACGATTATCTGTCTGGACAGATTCATGGGTTTAACTCTGGACACGTTCAATATGAATTTGAAACAGTGCTGTGCAAACAGGATACTCTTTCTTTGAATAAAACATCAGCTGTTGGGTCACATCTCTTCCTCTGGAATCAGCAGCTGGAAAATATTAGATGAGTCACAAGAATCTGAGAGCTCTGAAAAGCAGTACACACCAAGTGACATACAGGGTAAAAGCTTTAAACTCACAATGTAAAACACCAATTCAGAGCCCTCTGAGCAGGAATAGAGTTAAGCATCTCTGAAATGCTACAAATTGACTGGTGGGATCAAGCTAAGGTGCTCAGGCAGCAGCTGGAATGGCAAGATAGAATTGAATACACAAAGAGCATGAGCATCCTTTTCTGACTTTTTTTCCAGGCAGTGCTGATTTTGCAGTTACTCTGCTTCCTGAGATAATTTACACCAGCCTACACAGCACTTTGTGCTCTGGCCATACCCTGACAGACAGATGGTAGCTCTGGATGCACTCACAAAATAGTTCAGATGGATAGGTGTAGGCAGGCAGGATTGTCAGTGTGCTAGTAGGATACCTGAAGATTCTAGGTTATGTTTACATAGCAGTTGAACTATAAATGCAGGATGTATTTTCTTCTTTTTTTTTTTCCTCTCTATCTCTTTCTTTTTATTTTTTTTCCCTGCAGCATAAGCAGGCAGTATTTGAGTATCAAATACTGGGCTTTTTCTTCAGGGCGATGCAAATTACCGCATGGCTGCTCTGTTATACTGTGCTGCCCTACTTAGCCTGGGACTAGAACATAGGCTCTAGGTGTGGTGGCTGCTGTCTGAACTGTGCCAGGCATGTCCATGGGCAGAAAAAGTGCCAGGGTCTCAAGGCCCAAGCTGGGATAAGCCTGAACCCTGCCCCTGACACAGCTGGCCAAGAGTCTCATGTCTTGCTGTGTCTTTTTCCAGTGGGGCTGCCAGCCTGACCCCTCTCCTGCAGCTCCTCACTCACAAAATGTAGTGGAAAAAACCCCCGTTAACAACTGTCTCATAAAGCCAGGGTTGCTTCTTGCATGTTTTCAAAGGCCATTTCAGAGCTCTGTGTCTGTGGAGGAAAATAGCTTCTCCAAACTGGAATGTGACACTTGTGTTTTCTCTCTGCAAACTTTGTACCTCTGGAGCTCTAGTTCAGACAGGCTAAAGTTCTGATTTGCTTATTTCTGCTTGATTGCTTGCTATATTTCTCTCCATGTTTCTTTCTTTTTATTCTTTTTTTTCCTGTTTCTCCTCCTGGTCTTTCTTTTCTCTGCACCAGAATGTAAGTTACTCGTGTTTTCATGGCTGCAGCAGCAAAGCCCAAAGCTCCTGCACTTCTGCCTCTTACTTCACCAGAGCTCAAAATGAACCTTAGCAAACAGGGATGTGAGGGGCCACAAAAAGGGGTCTTGTGCTTTAGAACATGGATCGTGGGCCTCTCGGACTCAGCCTGCAGTAAGTGAGTGTGAAACGAAAGTCTTGTGTGAATAGCTCTGGAAGTGTGTGGGGCCACACTGTGTTTGCCCGGGAAGGTTTTAGTAAGTTAAAGAAAGGCAGAAATTTCTGATTTTAGACTGTCTTTACTTCATGATAGGATCATCTGGCTTTGAGTTACAGGCGATGCACATGATAACAAAGCCAATACGATCAGAAAGACCTCAGACGAGCACTGATAGCCTCTCCTTTGGCCACCCCTTGAGTGCATTCCTAGCCTTCCACCTTTGACAGTATTTTCCAGATATTGAGGTATTATCACAACCTCTTTTAGCACACTGAGGCCTGTCCTGCTCTACCCCTATGAAAAGTTCTTTAGCTTCACTTCGGGCTAAACCAACTTGTTTGTTTCAGCCAGCCCCCCGTCAGCCCCAGTCTCTGCCACCGCTCACAGCACTCCTGCTGCTTTCCCCTGGGCTCCTGCCACTGTGCACCCCTGTTCTCTGAACTGGGGTGCCCACCGAGGATGTCTGATTCCAGCTGTATCCTGAGCAGAGCAGTGCTAAGCCATTCCCTCACTTGGCTTGCTGCTTACACTCATGTTCTCTCTGTCACTCACAAGAACGTGCTGATGAGACAGATCTGGGCTCATTCCTTTCTATTTAAATTTCCTTTTTCTGTTTGAACTTCTTTGTGGAATATTGATTTTATTTTTTTTGTCTTTTGTAATATGATATTACAGCTTTAATAGTGTAAATTTAATTGGAGTCTAGCACTAAAGTAATGTTGACTCAAAATTTTCATTATTTTCCATATGTTTTATATGCATGCAGACAGAATTTAGCTAACTTTCACTGAATGACATTATTAATATGAATCAGGTTTTTTAATATACATCAGGATGCTGTTGGTGGCACAAACTCTAAGGTGTAAGGATTAATGTTTTCTTCATTTGGTAATTAATGATGCAGCTTTTCTAGTATTGGAATTTACTTGATAACACATGCCATCTGCCCTACTTTTCATTTAAAATGTGATGCTCAGTAGTAACAAGAGTTAGCTCCTAATTAATGATTTTATCTCTGTAGCTTAAAATTCTTTATGAAAAACAAGCATTCATTATTATTTCTATTTTACAGAATTCATCTTTTGGGGTTTTATTTTTTGCTTGATTTGCTGAGGGACAAATATTGCTTTGCCAGGTACTTCATGATATGTTATAAAAAGGTTTGAAGTTGGAACCAGTGTTTCCTGAATCAATTTATTTGACCATAATGCTTTCAAAATACTCTCACTAGTCTATTGCACAAATGATTATTTAATGAGGTAGGTAAAAAAGTGGCTGGTCATGGTGTTCTGCAACAACTGACTGTGAGATATATACACTACTTTTTTTTTTTCCTCCCAATAATTTAATTTATATAATTTTATAGTTAGTTATACTTCATCCCAAATGTAAAAATACCTGTATTAAATCCTAGGGACATTGTTTAAAATGGCCATATGTTTTTGCTTTTTTTTTTTTAAAGGCATAATCTCTAGAACTTTTTGTCTTTTTAATCTTATGAAGCTGATACTATGTGTGTGCCACAGCCACTATTGCTGATGCAGAACTGTATCCCATCTTTGCTTATTCAGGGAGCTACTATTAATCACAGTGTATATTAAATAATCTTTGTCTCTGCTATATCTATACTGTAATGAAACCAATATATGTTCTAAAACTTAGAAATGTATGTGTTACTTTTCCACCAATAAAAGGTGGTTTTGAGGACTGTATCAACACTATTATAAAAACTGTATTACCCACACCAGGAAAATTACCTTTTAATTCAGTTTACCAGAGGTGGAAAATGAAACTTATTGTATTTGCCCAGCACAGCCCCAGAGTGTCCTCCTGGGACTACTAAAAATGGCATCGAGTGTCACATCTGACCCAGCCACTCAGCAGCCTGGGAAGCCGAGTGTGTGACTGCCATTGTCCAGCAAGCGATCATTTCCCAGATCCAGGTCTGGCATTTAGGTTAATCTTGCTAGCTATTGTTCAGCAAGCAGCAAAAGGAATCACCTTTTACTTCACCAGATATTCCTGAAACAAACCTCAGGATTCAGGAAAAGAACAGGTGAAAACAATAGGTAAAAGGAACCCTCCCCTCATTGCAATAAGGAAAGAGACACATCACAGCTACCCTTAGAGCTTGCATATTTATTGAACAAATCCTACTAAAATAGCTAAAATACATTGGGTACTTGCATTATTAAAGATCACATTGTTACAAAAGCCTGCGTTTTCAGCAGTACACAACTGCAACTATACATAAATGCCACAACTGCTGAATATTACTTCTTGCTCTATATACAGCACAGCAGACATATCTATTCTATTGGAAAATAAAGTGTACAAGGAAAGGGATACAGAAGGTAGGGAAAGGAAAGAAATCTAGAAGTGCAGTGCATGCATTGGAATTTAACAGTCAGAAGCTAAGACAGTTCAGAACAAGGCCTGCCCTGTAAAAGGAAGAGCTAAAAGACAGAATTATATAAAAAATTAAGGTGGGCTTTCAGACTGTGTCTAACACAACAACACTCCATGAGTAGATGATACTGCTTAGTTTTGTGGTTTGTGTTATTTTGTATTGATAGTAGTTTGGGAGCAAGAACAAAAATGTAAAGTCCACACGTTGACAGTACTGTGGAAATGTACTCTTTCCCCTTTAGGACTTCTCTTCCCAGAAATTTGCTGTATTTTTCTTACTATATCCCCTAGTTTATGGATTTGAAGAGGACATTAAAACTTGTCCCTTCTTTGAAAAAGGCTTGTAAGAAAAAAAGACAAAAATCAAGAGATTTTGAGAAGTTGGTGGAAAATTATTGCTCATCTTTCTCCATAAGGTGGATAGGAGTCAGAAAGGAGATTTTACGAAAATTACAGTTTTGTGATTGCTCCCACTATAACTGCATGTTTGTGAGTGGACACTGATAGGGAATCAGTTCCTCACTTGTACACTATAAGTAATTACTCACCTACAGCACTGAATAAGAAAGCCACACTGAAGACACAAGTAAACAAGTCAGTCCAGTCTAAAGAACAACATTCAGAAAAACAAAGTACCAACACCTTCTCAGAACATGGAAATAAAAAATAACTCCATCAGAGCTACCTTGCCAAGGAGCATATTTAAAGTCCAAAATAGCACCATTCATCAGTGTCTCAAATCCCGTGGCAGCATCACGATCACTTACCACAAGGAAACCATGAGTTTCATACTACTTCTATACATCAAAAGAGTACATGGATAAAATATAGAGATATACAGACAATCGATGAAAATAAACTACTAGGCTTGTTACATCTAAATGAAAAAAAAGGGGGACTCTCAGCCTCTGCAAGAAGCAGTTTGGGTTGGTGGAAATGGAGAGAGTGGTTTACCAGTTGTGTGTGAGCTGTGGAGTTTGAGTAGTGAAAGACATTGCTGTGGTAGAACCAGGCCTGAGGGCCCACCTGTAATGTTTGTAAACATGGATTCACAGTGTGAAATTCTGAGAGCTTTCACTTGAGTTAGAATGTTAAAAACTAGTTTTTATGGTACACGTTTGTCCACTGTTATTCTCTAAAGCAAGGCTCAGAGTCCCATAGTTTCTTCTTACACTTGATGATTTACACATAAACAATTTCCAATATATGACACCATGACCTCATCAAACCCATACACCATATGTAATACGAATGGAGAAATTATGTTTAAAAAGAGTAGAGGTAATTGATTTTGATGAAATGTTGTCCATAGCCACTTGCTGGAGCCAGGCATGCCTCATCCGCCTCACTTTTCTTGCGATTCACTTCCTTCGAGACGGGGAGATTTCCCTGTGGAAAGCAAAAAGTGATATTAGCTGTGCTTCTGTTTGGTGGTGTGCTCCCATCTCCCGTCCTAAGGTTTCCATAATTCCCTAGCTTTAGTTCATCTGCTAAACGTGACTGAATCACCTGTAAATACTGAAGCCACAGGGAATAAATGGCTGTTTGAAAACCAGGCAGTTCTGGCAGCACCTGAGTAAAATATTTAGGCACAAATAATTGTGCCCTAGCAGCCAAAATGCAAGAGATACACTTGGCCTCCAACATAAAAGTGCATCTTATTTACGAAAGATCATCTCAATACTAAGAGAACTTTATCCAGCTTAGATCTGTCATTTTTTTAAAAACCATACTGTTTAACCAACCAACATACAGTAAGTAGTAAGTCACTTCCCTCTATTAATCCATAGAAAACAGAACACTAAAAACACTGCAGTGTCTTTCTTGTTCTGGACAGGTAAAGAAATGGTTGTCCACATAAGCCAGCTGTCTCAAATAGATCTTCTTTAACCATACAGATTAATTGTGCCTATTCAGCAAAATATTTAAACAGCATTTAAATACATTTAATTTTGAGCCTCAGAATGAAGCCTAAAGGCTAAGCACATGCCTAAAGCACTTTGCTTATGATATGTCACTATGAGATCTGGAAAAAATTGTTAGTTTAGCTACTGATATATCTCAAGGAAAAGAAAAATATCTATATTTTTTGTGTTTAAGAGGTAAGAATTGTGAAAGTGTATTATTGTTAATATTGTTTAGGACATGTTTGTCATATAAGCACAATGCTTCTCTTTGTTTAAGAAATTGAAGTTATCTTCTCCAAGTTAATTTTTTATTTCTGATATGAAGATTGTGAATTTCTGTATTAGGAATTAAACACATGGCAGTTTCACAACTACCAGTAAAGTGCAATTTCCAGCAATTTTCCTTTCCTGGCTCTTCAAACCCCAAATTTTCACAGGGATGTTCATACTTGCTACATTTTCTTGTGCTGGGAATGAAGCCATCCCAAACTTGATCACTAAGTAAATTTTGGTTTTAGGGATGGGGTTCTGCACTGCACACAGGAGCAGTTTTCAGGCAGCGTGCAGAGCAAAATCCCTTCCTGGAGACAGCAGGTGACCTTTTCCTTTGGGGCATCAAGAAATGGAGGAAAAGAGCAGAATTTGGTTCGCACGCATGCAGAAGGGTAAGGAGTTGTAAGGTACATTTGGTAGAGCCAATCTGGGCATTTTGAAAGAATTTCAAAGCGAGAAAATAAGATTTAAATTTCAGTGGCTGCACAAACATTTTTCCTCCCAGGACTCTAGAAAATTCCATCCTCATGATAATATTTTTACTTATTTTTATTTTACTGGATTTTCTACTTGTGTATCATTACAGGATATGAAGGGAAAACTAGAAACTTACACATGCAAACAGGCACACCACACAGACCAAAGGTCTGGGCAAATTTCCAAAAGCATTGTGTCGGGCAGTTCCTTTTCAGCTGTGAAAACAATCTCAGCCCTGAAATCCTGCCATACAATCATGAGATATAAAGTCCCATGTGACCCTTCTAGGTCTGGAAATAAACTGTCATTAAGAATTGTATTCTTTTATATTTGTTGGTTGCATGAGAATTTTTTCAAAATCCCCACTTTTATCTAAAATAATAGTTTGTAAAAATCTATTAATTTTACTTTATTCTTTCAGCAGTTCAAGCTGTTTAGCATTTAGTAGATAAAACTGCTCAGCTGGAAGACGGAAAACTTTCTACAGTTTTTTTCACTGTTTTATCCCAATAAATTTTATAGTACAAATGAAAAAAAATTCCAAAGATGCACAGTTTCCTTTAAAGCTGTTGATCTGCTGGAAGCTGGACTGTGTGCAGCTAATATTGAAGTTGCTTCTGAAGGTCAATTGTGAAATAAAATTTGGAGCTAGTTCTAAAAACTGGTTGTTGTACCAGCATATGCCAAATATCTTCTGAAAAATTACATAAAGGCTAGAAAAAACCACTGTATTTTAAAAACAAGAATCAAGTAACTTTAAAGGAAAAAAAGATTTATAATATGTTTTGGCTAGTTGAGAAACTGCTATCCCTTTTGAGAAACTTTTATTTTAATCTGTGTACAGCATAAACCCACAGCTATTCATAAATCCAATATAATGCAGCATTGTTGCCATGCTGCACACAGTGCACAGCTTCATTCCTGTGCAGAAGCAACTTTGTTTAATGATGAATGACAACTCACTGAAAGCTTCTAATGTAAAATTTTGAATAAAAATCATCTAGTTAACACACGGCTGACTTAAAAAATCAGCAAATTCATTCGATGTAAGTGTGACCCTATAGAGCACATTCATCATACTCTGGCACTGCTATCAGCCTTTCCAGCTGAACTTTTGGAATGCTGTGAGTGCTAAGAATGGCAGTACTGCCATATATGCTAGGATATAGACTGGCAGGTTTCCACGTGAGCCTACAAATAGTCCACCTATAAACTTTAGAAGTTCCATTGAAGGGGGAAAAAATATAGAGGAAAGTATAGAGTTCTCCAGATGGAATAATAGCAGAGTTTTGTTAACAGGCAGCTGGAGCCTAGTTAATAACTGAAAGTTAATCAAAATAATTTTCCATGTGTTCTCTTCCTTACTTACCTGCTTGAGTCAGTAACTGAAAGGGAATATGAAAATAAAACATGCACGTCCCGTGGTTCTGCATATAATAACGGTAATCTGTTACCTTTTGCTACTCAAATTTCATGTCCAGTTTCACATCTATCAAACCAGTAATGGTAACAAAATAAAATCTTATTAATCCTGTCTGATGAGCCACATCTTCTGTCCTTTTGTTGGGGTACTTCTTGTCAAACTCAGATGAAAACTGCCATGCTTTGTATGCTTGTTACTCAAGCCAAGTAAGACACGAGAAAGACACTTAATAAAAGATAAAGCAACACCACCTAGTTCCTCCTGCTGCATTATCATTGACTTTTTCATCTGCATTGCTAGGGGAGCATTGCCAAATTAACAATTCAAAACTCAGATGTCAAGCTTGTAAAATCATGAGACAGGCTTAAGAAATATGAGCTCTTGAAAATTAGTAGGTTTTCCTTCTGGTGCACAGCCAGGAAGAGTCCATGTTTTCTGCAAGCCTGAAGGCTAAAAACATAATTATAAAATGAAAGCTGAGATCTTCAGTTAACTGGCTGGTGCAAGGAGCCAAGGCTTTAAGAAAAACAGAGTAACATGAGACTCGTGATGAAATCATGAGAGCTGGCTACTTTCTTGAAGCAGTTGTAAAATAAAATCCATTGAACTTTCAATTTTTAAATTTTTTTTTCTGAAAACTTTCATCTTAGCAAACTATTTATTATATGAAAGAAATTGCATAAATAACCTTACCTTTGGAAATCCCCCATCCCCTCGGCTGGTTGGAAGGATCTTCTGGCTTACCCAAATCATTGAACCTGGCTGATAAACCTGTAGTGACATAAATATATACAACATCTTACTAACAAAGAGAGATTCATTAAATGCAGTGGTGACACACTATGGTACTAAAACAAGTCTAATGTCACTAGAGCTTGGCCCAGAGTGTTTAATGTTTAGTACATAGTTTTTGTACCCATGACAACATCTGTCCCTAGAGCATTCCAACTATATTGTTTTGTGTTTATCTGCATTCAACAGGCGCTTTTGTTTAAAAAAAAAACCAAAAAACAAAAAGAGCATAGGATAGATTTTTTTTTTAAATGTCTCTAATAAATTCTTTATAAGAGGATGTCTGTACTAATAAACTTACTGAGGATATTGTGAGACAACGTCTGTTCCCTTCTGCCAGATGTCACTGGCAAAAGGCTGTTTAATAAAGTTCATTATCTTTGCTGGTGACTGCAGGTGACAAGAGCAACACACCTTTGATATCCTTTTACAATGAGTGGTGAACTAGAACATATAACTTTGTAATATCACTGAAACTATTGCAATTCTGTGTTAGCACCTTGTATTTTCCACATTTAAGACATTCCAACAGGTTATAAAGCACATATAGCAGAATAGCTGGCAGCAGGATTCAATGGTTAAGGTGCTGGTCTGTGATGTCTACAGGAAAATTTTCCTGTGTAAAAATGGGTAAGATCCAAAGCTGGGCACTGATGACGCTGGGAGGTTAGAGTGAATAAATACCAAGCTAATGCCTCTCAGCTTCAGGATGAAGATCAGAGCATCTCTTCATCTCAGTGTCAGAAACACTGGAGTGGTCACACATAAGTTACATATAATGCTGAAATTCTTAAATTTATTTTCCTGTTGGGTCTGTCTCCTGAGCCCTTGGCGTGTGGTGAACTGAACTCTTTCCTGCATGATTCCTGGATGTCAAACTGTCAGTATTTTGAGCTGGCCATTACAAACTACTCCATTCAAATTTGTTTGCGCTTTGGGAATCAAAATTTGCATTGTCACTTCAGTAAGTGCTGGACCAGTTTTACTCACCTGCTTGCAACAGTGCATATATTGAAAAATGAGGAAAGTTTTCATTTCTGTGGAGGTGCGTGTTGACTATTAGCTGTCACAACTGGACTAGCTCTATCTTGGAGAAATTATTGGAAGATTATTTAAATCTTCTTCCCAATAGAAAATACTGAACCCTTCTATAATGCAGGACACAGAGGAGGGAAATTTAAAACAAAGAGCTCAAGGCAGTGCGTGCTCTTGTACATTCTCTCATCTTTTCTGCAGTACAAACCACAGTGCTTTCTACTGATTAAAGCAACAGATTTTTTTTTTTTTTCCTCGTATCTGAGGTCTCAGACAAGCCAGATCACCTCTCTGGGTGTGTTTGACATAAAATAACCGATACCTAGCAGAGGGCACTCTGTGAACTCAGCTCATGTTCACACTGAATATTTGAAACATTTGAATGAAATATACTAACTAACCTCTGATCTCTTCCCTTGCTATTTATAATCACTGATTACTCATTCTGCAATTAGTTTTGATTTTGTTGTGTACTCATACTTTTTGTGTGAAAACTCATGGTGGGAAATAGCAACAGGAGCTCAGCTATACCACAGGACACCCTCTTCAACCTAGGAAAGTGTACAAAAATGTATATAGGTGGCTAGCATAAGCATCAGAATACAGTATTAGTCATTATCATGAATACAACCTTCTGTATTTTCCATGGAGTCTTGAGATGTATTTAGGCTAGCCTGTAGGACATGTTTTCCCTATTAATAACCTAATAGGAATAAAATAAACACCTGAAATTAAATGAAAAAGAATGGAATCCTCAAATTAAATTCAGAAAAACTTGGAGGGTGGATTTTGGGAATGGAGCAGTAGGCAAAAGGTATAAATCGTAAGACGAGATCAAAACTATGTTCCAGGCTAAAAAAAACTTACACCAAAACCTACCACCTGCAAAATACCCCACACGGTCCCCAAACTGTCTTGCCCAGTAGTTGTCTGTAAAGAAAAAAAATTCTATAATATCCCTTTTTCTTCTTCAAAAACAAATATTGTGGCCCGTACTGGTAGATAATAATCACATGGACCTAGTTCACATGAAGTGACTGTTCTGCTGTGACTGTACCAGAGTCCTGAAGGGACAAAGGACTTGAAGTGTCTGCTTTGGGAGCAATGCTGAAAAGCTGGAGAATCATGGTTTAGATTCTGGGCACGTGGAGGAATATTCTGGAATGGAAAAAAAGATGCCGGCATAGAGAAGTCCACTTAAGATTTACTTCAATCCATTAGGAGGGGGAAAAAAAGATAAAAAACAACCATGACCTCTTGCTGTTCTTTATAACTTCAGAAACGACTCAGAAGTTAAAATATACTGATAACGAGGGTGTCAGAAAAACACATAGAACATTAGTTCAATTACAGCAGCTCAAAATTACTGATATAAATGTTGCAAGATGAGCCACAGAGAGAGGAAAGCAATGCTCCATTATGGAGTAGGATGTAAGGGTTACAACATTCCAGCTGTTATCATGAAGCAAACACTCCCAAATAAATGCTTCCATTGATACACACCAAATTTTCATTTCTTAGTACTTCCTGTGTGACTTATGCAAGTGCAGGCTCGGCTTAAATAACCAAAGTATCAGGATTCAGAGCGGAATTACTGAGCTTTAGGGTGGATTGAATACTACGGTTCCTGCAAGTCTGCATAATGCTGACTCACATTGATAGCCTCAGTTTCTGATCCTCGTTAGCCAAACAGCCAAGCTAGGAAGCTGCACCCATCAGCTGTCAGATCTGCGAAGGGCTACCTAAGACACACAGGTTACACAACAGCATGCAATTCTGCCTGAAACATTGAGGCTGGCTTCAAACTGGGAATTATGGGTTCTCTATGAGCATGTTTCCAATTCTGTAGCCTCCAATCCCCTGAAAAGATACAAATAATAAAATTTAATACTAAAGAAAGAGCAATAGTGGAGGAAAATAAATGCCTAGACTATTCACCATCTCTCTCAGATTCCAGAACTACTGATATTTTTTGGGGTTGTTTTGGTTTGTTTTTTTCTCCAAAACCAGTGTGGTCAACTTTACTCCTTTGCCCAACAGACTGAGAAACTCTTTTGCTCTTGTTCCATTTTACCAATATTTCAAAATTCTAATTCCTGTTTTTTCATTTTAAGCCATGCCTTCTTAAAGGACAATAGTAGGGGAGCAGAATCTTTTGCCCAGCCTTGAAAGAGATACATAAAGCAATTTTAACAGAGCTCAATTAAATGTACTCTATCACTCACATCAAAATGTTAAAATTGATTTGGTACTGTTCACTCCTATTCACTAAGAGCATCTTTCAAACATTCAGATAAATCCATTAGGAGGAAAAAAAACCCAGATTTATGGCATGCTGAACTTACTAAAATGAGTATACTCCTCTTAAGCATTCCCAAGATTTTTATAGTTAAGAAACAATTGAGAAAGTCCTTGGAATTACTTTTTCTATCTTTTTTCCCCTTTTTTTCCCATGTGAACCACAACTGAATTTCTATAATCGAGTCTCATTCAGGACTTACAGTGGTATTCAACTGCAGCCTGGATTTCTTAGCTAAAAGTTTATTGAAGAGTTACTGCTCTGAGGAAATCAGCAACCACCTTTTGAGAAGCTTCGGATAACAGCTTTGTCTTATAAACCAATTTTGAGGCAGGGGTGAATGAAAACAAGAAAGGAAATTATGACAACTACTCTAGATCCTAATTTCGAATAGAGGGGTGACCATCCCCAGTAATTCTGAAGTAGCCTACCTAGGAAAGGAGGGGGGGAAAAAAGAAAACTAGAAGAAAAATATTTACTGTGTGGATTAGCAGTGCAATAGCAGACACAGATGGCCATGTGCTGAAGAACAAGGGAGTAGAATGACAAGTGGTGTGTGTGGAAAAGAAGGAAAGAAAGAGGCATACTTGTTCTTTCTGCAGCACTAAAATGAGATTGCACAGCTGTGAGGACCTGTGTGCCTAACCCAGAACAGAGAGAGGGAGAGAAGTCACCCTCCTACATCTCCTCCTGAGGATGGGCTCCACAGCCAGAAAGGAGCACTGCTCCTCATTTCTATACCTACATTTCTTCAAAATTTCTTAGTTACCGGCGAGTTTGAGCTGTAGATGTACTCTTCACAGCGCAGCCTACCATGCACTTCTCAAATACTCAAATGCCTCCCACTGCAGTAAAACATTTTCTTCCTAAGCAGTGTCCCACAATCATAATCCAAATGCATAAACAGTATTACTGCACCACTGCTCAAACACCAAATAAATTATGTGAATGAAAACCTCACCGATGCTTTTTAAACAAAACTGGAGGGAAAGCTTGTGCTAGGATCAAAGCCTTTGCTTCACTGGAAGAGGTAAAGTAATGCTCCCTTCTTCAGTAATTAATTTTTAATACCATTAGGGGAACATTATGAAAATATATAATACAAATATCCACTATGTTCCTAACCTAGCACACAAGATTTAATACATTCAGCAACTGTCACTTGAACAGTTGCTGGTTTTTGAGAGTTCAGTTGGGCAGCAGTATTCTATCAGTCAGCTTTTATTTTCTAAATCTTCTGTAGAGGGCAATGACAAGGCTACATCAAGAGTACTCATCATTACTCCTTATTTCAATCAGTCCTTGAAGTTTTGATGAGCCTTTGTTGCATTTAAGAAGCTGAGCTCACGATAAATGGGATGCTGCTACTGTGAGAGGCTGACTGGAACAGGCTTGCTGAGGAAGCTTTCCCTATTGAAATAGCAGAAACCACAACTTGCTCAAGTTAAAGTGCAACTTCATTACCTTAGCTTAATAATTTAAAAAGGCTGTGAACATGTGAATTAGCAGGGGTGAGGCTTGACAATTTTGTGAACTTGTTTGCTTTTTTGAGTGTCTCTGCATCCCAAGTATGAGCCTTTCCTTGGGGTGCAGCAACAGTAATCCCAAATAACCTGACTTCATGTTTTCAGTACCCTGTCAGGGGCAGCAGACTTTTCTGTCATCTCTGTTTTCCCACATCAGTGCCATGAGCACTAATAAATCTATGGGGAAAAACAATAATTTACGTTTATTTCCCTTGGTTAATTCAACACAGTAAAGAAAGTTAGATAAATGTTTTGAGAGAACTGATGAAGAATTACATGATGATTCTCCAGCTGAGATTGCTCCAATGGCTCACCTTTTTTGTGAGACTTTACCTGCCATTGCAATGATAATTAATACTTGGCAGTATATCAGCAGAACATGGCAGGACAACTGTACACCTGAATTTGCCTTTGACTTCTCTGCATCAGCATCCTTGATGTCTTTGCCTTTTCATGGGGAAGATATTACTGCTGCTTTTTATTCCTCCCCATCTGATGACTCAAACTCACAACCACATAGAGATGAAAAGGCCTAAATGAGACAAGTATGCTTTTCCTCGCATCCCCCTCTCCACATTGCACATGAATTATAAACTTTATTCATTAGGTTTTTTGGGGATTTTTGCAGTCCTTTTGCATCACTTCTGCAATTTCTGTCAATTTCACAGAATTGGATGTCATTTGATCCTTCCCTGCACAACATAAGGAAGTGACCTTGGAAAAAGTTTTTTAGATTTTGATGGAAAAGCTTCTGCTATAAACCTATCTTCATCTGTTTGCTTTGTTGTTCTTAAAGCATCTGTTCTGGAGGTTACACTGAAGTGTCTGCTCCTGTGTAATCTCCTGCCTTGGCTTATCTCTATTAGCTTCTTCGAGTGATTAATTCCTGTCCTCTTACACATACAGGTTGCATCTTTTATATGTGTACTTACAAATAAGACTTCTGCCCAATTCTTTACCCAATAAGAGCCCCTCTACAGAAAATTCAGCTGTTTTCTAACATATGTGATTAAATGAGGTTCATTACAGAAAACACTTTCTAACTTTCCTCGGGGAGGAATCCACACCACCTGAATGTAATGCAATTTTTAAGAAGAGAGATCAATTTTCAGTTTTCTGCACCAGTAAGGATGAATCCAGCTTGTATGCTACAAGTGCTGTCATGCTGCTTTTTTACTTCATTAATCCACAAAAATCATTGCAAAGCATTGTTAATATTTGCCATGTGTACAAAGAGTAAGAGAAAAAAAATCAAACAGTACATTGTGAACATTGTCATAAATGCTCTTCCAACTTCTTACTGAATTAACAATCATTACAAAAGATACTCATTACCAGAGTACTGCACTTCTTGAAAGAGAAAGAATGCACTTATTTAAAAAAAAGAAACAAATGTATATTATGTGGAAAGTTTCATTAAGCAATAAAATGGCTGAAAATTACTTTGTTCCTCCAGTAAATTTCTGTGTATATTCTCCAAAACTGCAAAACATCACAGAAATCAAAATAAGCAAATCAGCCATCCAAAAAACCAAGTTTAGAACCCATTACAACCCCACATATTTTTTTGTTTGCCTCTACACTATGGTATCTTTTGTTGTTGTTTTACTTAACATGCAACAACAGAAAAACAACAGCAAGGCTGAGAATTAAAATAATACTCAAGTTCTCAGTTAATTACATGGGAGTTTGTAATTTGCTCTTCAAGTGCAATAAGGTAGAGCTTAATTAGTAACTATTTGCATCTACACCTAATTGTAACTGCAGAACAAGATGCACAAGCAAGTCTCTTGTTATAAACTCAGGCGAACACACAGTATGGCAGAAAAATTCCAGACAAAGGATGAATAGTTGTTTTTCAGTAGTTTCCTACCTAACAATGGCAAATTACTCAAGCTACAAAGGAGGGAAAAAAGGAGCAGGTTGGTGACAGGCTGACCAAAAAGTCTGTTTAGTGCAGTATCCTCACTCTACCAAGTTTTGATCTTAAGGGAAAGACCAGCAAGAACAGCGGCCAGTAAGTGAATCCTTAAGAACAAGAACAGAACAGAACAAAGCTTCTCCTGTGTGCCCCCTAAGATCTGGCCCTCCAGTTTTGGGGTGCACAAAAGATATACACCAAGCAGACTCCCAAAAAAGTGTATAATTTTGTTAACATTTCCTATATATTTTCTGCCTTAATGGCCTGAACACTGTAACTTACAGAAGGCTCAAGAGACTGCTTTGGACAACAACAGCTTTTCTCACACATACCAAGAAGATGAGCAGAAATCCAACCAGGGATGCTGCTCCCCAAGCGGAGGCAATCTCACTGCCTCCTCTCCTGCAGAGTTCAGCCACAAGAGCCTTTCTGTCCCCTCAGGAGATGCCAGACCCTTGCCCAAGCAGCATTTTGCAGGCAGGTATTAAAAAGCCCCAGCCCTACTCTTGGAAATGAGAGAGAGAACCACATTCTAGAGCCGTTACTTACTTACCTCATTAAAAGAGATGTAATGAGGGCAGCTGATTGTTAACAAGTGCTTGAAAGCACTGTGGTAAATTTACCTGAAGCCTCCCCAAGACCAGCCTCTAGTAGGCAGATAGTAATGCAGTTAAGTGCTACTCCAGATACTAAAGCAAAAAATTTATCATGTATGTTCTGTAGGCTGAAAGTAATAAAATATCTGTGGGTTCTGGGACTCATCTGAAGAGCTATGTAAACTCATATTCTTTCGTGATGGAGATTTATCACAGATACACAGTCATTTTAAAGCAAATAAGGGAGATTTGTTCCTCTCTAACTTGACCTTTCTAAGGAGCTCTGTGGTGTCAATGTGAGCCTTCCAAACATCAGTGCTGGAAGACACCAGGAGTTCTTTCTGATAATGTGTGTATTAAGCAAAGGCTTTTACCACCTCCAGTGAGGACACACAAATTTCTTATAACTTTTTTCAACTTGCTCCCACATAGGTATGCCAAGCTAGTAGGCAGACAGTCAGGTTACTGTTAACAAAATTATTCCAGAGGCACTTCTTCCTGCAGGATGAGAAAATCCTACTGATTCTAAGGGTGGGTTGTTTTTCCTTGTTTGTTTGTTTTAATACAGTATTTACAGAAGGAAACATCAGGAATCCTCCCAGCAACATGTACACAGGGATTCATTCAGTAGTGCTACTGTGAATTTGCCAAACCAGGAGTTCAAACTGAATTGCATGTAACATTCAAACAATGATTCATACTATCATTCTACGTTAAATATTTGAAAATAATATTTTTTACACCTTTCAAGATCACGCCCTCAACCAATATGGTTTAATGAGATGAATAAATATTTTAAATAAAACCAAAATACAAATACTTAAAAATGTTTTTTATTAAAATATCCTGTCCTAGTCAATGATGCCAACTGAATTATGTTTATGAAGTTGTTTTAGGACTATTAAGTGTTGTCCCTTCCCCTCCCTTTAGCCTTATACAACGATGAGAACTCAGGTGTGGGGCAGCAGCATACCAATGTTAAAAAAATCATAAAAATATTTTAGAGATGGCTTCAGATCCCAAGCATTAAAAATCAATGATATATCTATAGTGTTACAATGTGCTTATTCTTATTTTTTATTTTCCAAAATTTCAGCCTTTGAGGAAAAAATTTAGTAAAGATTTTTCCTGAACCTAGTATTACATAAACCTCCCATTCCATGTGTCAACACAGTTCTGTTCAGATAAAGTATGCTGGGGCACAGTTACAAAATTTTAGCACCCAGAGCATGTTTGTGACTGAGTAGAAACACGTATATAAAAAGCTTTTGTCTTTCCATGTGCATATGAGCTGTACCACTGAAATATCCACAGTGTCTACAGCTTAAGGAAAAAAATTCCTTTTTTTTTTTTTAAGCCCTGCTTTTCTACTCATAATCAAGTATGGGTTTGTCTTCTGCTCTGCTGAACAGGTGGCTTGACAGAAGTATTGCAAAAACTAGTTTGTATTTCTGCTTATAAACTTTGTAAACTGGAAAGGTTTTAACTCTCCCTGAGTTTTCAGCAATCAAGCAGCACTGAGCAAACTACAGACGATGTATAATATGCGCAATACATAAGCATAGTTAAAAAGCACAACATACACATTCAGATGGCCAAAACTGCTTAGCTTTCATCCCTCACAATTATTTCTCTTGACCAAATTCTGCCCACACTATACATGAACAGACAGGGATCTGACAGTCCTGCAGGTTCTGTGTGGCTCTGACTTACCACAAAGGAGATTCCAAGATTCCAGTTCCAGTACCAGGCTTGGTAATAATCAACCAGGTATGAGTTCTCTCATGCCAGACCAAGAGCTTCTTTTCTCCAGTGTGTATCCAGCAATAGGCTGGACATAATGTCTCATTTCAGTACCTTGCCTCTTTCTTTTTTTTTTCCTCAGAGCATATAAAAGGTTCCAAATAATGCCTGCCTCTGCCAGACCAATTTTAGGCTCCATTCTCCACAAATAATCCTAAAATTATGAAGAGCTGTTCCAGCCCAAGGGCACAGAAAATTACAGAATGTGTAAAGACACCTGCATGTAGCTCCCTGGAAAAAGGTTAGTAATGGCTAAACTGGGATGAAATCTTTAACATAAAAATGTAAATGCTATTATAAATTTCTCTATAAACTAGGAAAAAAACCCCAAACCCACACAAACAAAAAACTAAATGGGATGATGATTCTTTCCAACCAAATGCAAGCTGTCATTTCTTTCCCTCTGACTTAACAAAGAAGAGCTTTTCTCCCAACTGTTTTCATCCCTAAAGGTCATCATCCCCTGTTTCTCCTTTTCCCCAAGAAAGGCTATAAAATGCAGTGAATGTAAATGGCAGAGTATGACAGAATAACCCCAGAACTGATGCCGTTCAGGCAAGGATGCACTACAGGAAGCATTCAGCCCAAATGACCTACTTCCAGAGCCTTTTTGCTTTGGGATGACACAGCTATACTGTACAACAGCCAGCCTAGAGATTCCACATCACCAAGAAAGGCTGGGAAGAAAAGCATCTCATTGTGGTAAGCCAGGAGCAAATTAATGATCCAGATTACCTTCTTTTTTACTTTCAGAAAAGTCAGAATTAAATTATTAAAGATCTATTTACTGATACACACTTTTATTAGTGTTGTTAGTTTAAATTCCTTAAGCACCTACACTGTGAGCTCTCAGAACTTAACCTGAAATCCACAAGGAGAAAAGGACACACCTGAGTGCTTTGGAAGCAAATAAACAGACTGCATTTCTAACTGTCTAAAATGATGATCTGATGTCTTTCTTTAAAAACAAACATTTATCATTACAAAAACAAGCAAACAAATACAACACAAAACCCAACCCTTTCCTGGTTTTTGTAAGAGCCTTCTTTGAGGTCAGAAAACTGGAATGAAGACTTCCTTACTCCCACTCTTCTCACAAGTTCCTTTATTTCAGTGATTGGATGGGGCAGAAAAAAATTAAAACCAATTATTTTCTTTTCAGTTCTTTTTTAATTAGAACCCTTTCCCCCCAACCAGTTAGCACTAAAATTTTAGTTTATATTTCATGACACTCAACACTTGCCAGGAAGGTCGTATACAGAAATTTCAGCATTTCAAATTAAAAGAGCACTTAAATCACCTCAGGATTTTATACATTGCACATAAATATAAAAAGCTTTTTCCTCCTTCAAGTCGACACTTAAGAAAATACATTATGCAGAAGTGAGGACAGATCCTCAAATGGCAAATGTTCTTGTGTAAGATGGCTCAAAATGCCCATGAGTTAAAATTTTAAGAATAATAGAAAGTGCACTCTTCTGCTTTTCTATTTCTCTTAAAATTGATGATGTTATTATTATACAGCTGCAAGAAAGATTGATTAATTAACCAGGTAATTCAAATTCCAAGTCCAGGAAACGGAGAAGCAGCATTGAAAACTAATGTGATAAATTACTTGCTTTTGCTTTTAAAATGTATAAGAAACACTTTACAAGAACAGAACATAAGAAAATAAGAGGCTAAGACAGGGAAGTTAAACCGATAATTCATTTGTTCTCATTTAACAAGTTTATTCTGGTCACTTTAAATTTTACTGTAAGCCTAGCTAAATAATGAATGAACTTCCAGACTAGCAAGGAATAAGAAGGCAGTTTTCCACCATTTTTTAAGGTCTATCTCAGTCTGGTGAAACACAATAGCTAAATTTTCACTGGCCAGTGAGAGCAGAGTAGAGCCTTTGCATATACGGTGATGTTAAAGTAAGCATTTTTATCATCATGTCTTACAGTGTGTAGAAAGTGTTGGTATGCAAAGAAGAGTATTTCCTGCAAACTGGAATGGCTTAGAGACATACTTGCAGTTAATACAAGGAGAAATATGCCAAAGAGAAGTGTGTCCGCAACTGCAAGGAAAGTGTGCCACTGGTCTGACTTAGAATTACATTCAGTGTTAGTGTGCCAGAAGTGAAAGAAAGGGGAAGAAAGGGTAGGGGTAGGTGAAGAGGCTCTGCCAAGTATCACATCTTAAGCAGCCTTGCGAGCTGGGGTAAAACCTGACCGTACGTTTTAAATCTGATCACAAAAAAGAGGTGGAACTTTTCAAAACAGCTAAATGAGGTTGGTGTTTATGTTACACTGCAAAGCAAATGATGGAACTAGACAGGTGGGTAACAACACTTTATTTTTTGCATTTGGATGGCTCTAAGTTGTATTTTGCGTTCTGGCCCCGAGACTGGCTTTACAAAACTGATTTCATTGCCTACTACAGGAACCTTGCTAGATTTATAGAACCATCTGCTGGTGGAAATCAGTGGCTATTTTATGCCTAACTAAACTTAAAATAATCTTTTGTTCCATAGATAGGCATGTATTGCACATAGCAGCCTGCATAACATCGAAAATGTGGGCTGATTGTCACCTTGGTGTTGGTAGGAAAACAGTTGCCTTATCCAATATTCCACAGTTGTGTGAACAACATGTATTTTAACATGATTTCTATTCACAGTTTAAGTGAATCATTTCCCTTTTAATTCCCCACCCCCATCTATTCATTTATACACAGATGAGCAAAGCACTTTGATGAAAGTAGGTTCCAGAATAGACTAAAACTCCAGAATTTGCAAGTTTATTTTTGCAGATAGGAATGATATAAAACAAGGAGCCAAAAACAAAAACAAAGCCTTTATAACAGAGTATGTATTTGCTTATTTTAATCATCCTTTGATCATCCCTCCTCCCCCATATCAAAACAAGCCCAAAGAACCAGACAAGGATAATATTAACACAATTAACTGAACCCAATCTTCCTAAGAGTATGTCCCTCAGAACCTCACACTTGGGAAAACATTCTGCGCTAATATACACCCTATACAATGCTACTTAAAGCATTGCTTAATACTAATTAACAGATGTTTGATCATGATTTTATCATGTAGCACCCAAAATACATCACATTTTTGCCAGTACATGTGTTTAGATATGCTTCAGTGATAGCTGCATCCTCAGCTAAGAATGCTATAGGATAACAAACCTTTTAAAGTAAATCTGCCTACTTTGAGCACTTTTTCTGAAAAAAAAACCTGTTACCTTTGTCCTGCTGGTTCTGAGACAGTCCTCAGAGAACACCATATTTACATGTATACCCTTAAAATCAGTTTTTCAGCAATGGTATCTGAGAGTATAATAAATGTGCTTTAATCAACAAAAATACAAACACAATTAGCACTGAAGGAAACAGGTTATTGTTCATTAAATACATTCCAAACAAGTGCCTGTAATTTAAGTCAGGTTTGAGGCCTAGACATTTTTTCTCGAACTGGTCTGTGTCACAAAGAATGGTAGTGTTATCAGAAGGGTAACCTTATAAGAAAATTTAGTTTGCACCTTGTGTATTTCCCTGACAGTGTAGCATCAAATCTGTTTCACTTTAAAAGTGCAATGACCTATTTCTTCTCTTTGGGAGAAAGGTGTCAGGGTTGGCGTTACTGGATATTGTTTTGTCTGCATGTATTGCTACATGTGTTATGATGTGTATTTTTCACAATAACCTAATATTTCTTGTTTCAATTAAATAAGCCTGACTGCACAGAGAGGGACTTCATATTTTTATTCAAAAAATGCAAGAAAATGAAAGGCTCAACATAAGGAGCTTTTCAGAGTACATCAGTTATTGTATGGCAAATCCCTATAGCCTGAAAAATATGTCTTATAAAGGTCATATTTTTAAATGAGTACTGGGAAGAGGGAATTAAGGTCTGTATTTAAACAAAAAATTATTGATACTCTGCTTAAACAACTAATTCTTACCATTTTTAGGTTCTGTTAAGTCTTGGGATTGCAGTTTCTCTCAAGTAGCACAAGGAGAACAATCTGAAAACAATTAAAAAAAAAATTTAAAATTAATAAAAGTCATTCCAATGGTTGCAATATTTATAAGGTTGGCTGTTTTTCTTTTTTTTTTTTTTTTTTCTTTCT
The DNA here is from genome assembly GCA_013397895.1 of Origma solitaria. Taxonomy (NCBI): domain Eukaryota; kingdom Metazoa; phylum Chordata; class Aves; order Passeriformes; family Acanthizidae; genus Origma; species Origma solitaria. The sequence continues at coordinate 652,904 of VZRL01006996.1, read as the reverse complement.
TTTTTTGCCAGCATAACAGTGTGTAAACCAAGTATAAGCTTCAGTGGTTAAGATTAAAGTCATGCAAATTATTCTAACCACATGTATGCTTATATATCATGCACCTCTGCACTTCAGTGGTCTGTAGGCTTAAATATAGGACAAAGGAATCCCTGGTACCTGGATTTGCAGAACCCTATGCTATTCTTAGCACTGGGTACATTTCTGAAGAGCCCGATACATAATGGTTAACACAGGTAAAAATCAGCCAAGAGGACAAAAAACTGTCACTCTTGTGTTTACTGTAATTGTGGTCCATTGTTCCCAGGCATACTACAAAGTGTGGGTTTTTGCAATCAAGGAACAAGTATAACACAATGTAACGGCCCAGAGAGTAGGTATTTTTGGAAATGGCACTGCATTACATAACCTCCAGTTTTCTCCCTCTCTCCATTCCACACACACACCCCTATTTTAAACAGGGAGAGAAAAAAAAGGAAGAGTAGGTCCTACCTCATTTACCTTAAATTATCACTCACTTAATGGACAGAATTTGTAGCATACCTCCTTTATCAGCTTTCTTACAGCGAGAAAAATTAAAGTTCTCTTCTATTGATTACATATTTCTTACCTATAGTGTGTATGCATGAAATATAATTAGGTATGAGTCATATGTTTACACAAACACACACATACATATTGGATTTAAAACTGCAAACTCATATATCTATAAACATACAGAGAAATGTTTGAAAAAAGCAGGACGTCACTACATGTTCAGCAAAATATGGTTTGTTTTGGTTTTGTTTGTTTCTTTTTTTTTTTTTCTCAAAAGAACCACCCAAAATTTAACTGCTGCACATGCAAAAATGCAGAAGGCTGTTGCAAGAATGACTGCTTTCTAAAAATAAACCCCAGCAGCCTGAGAGGAATCCAGTGTCAGGGCGGAGAAGAGGGAGATTCGTTTTACAAGGGAGAAGAAAGGAGATGATAAACCTATCCTAGAGCCTTGCATGCATGCTAACAAAGCCAAGTGCATTAGGTTCAAAAATGCATTTTGGTGTTTGCGGAGTGCAAAACCCAGAAAAAGGAAAACATTTTAGAAAATCACTCCTCATCTCCCCTTGCATGTGCGCAGAAAAATCCTCAGCCTAGAAATCCAGCCTTAAAGCACAAAGAGTTAGATACATATACTGCACGTTCTCTCATTTTCCTTAAAAAAGCCTGTTTGGAAATGTGCACCGAGAGGGGAAAGCCAAGCTGCAGCAAAGTCCGGCTAAGGACAAAAAGAAATCAAAAAGAAATTAAAAGAAACAGAGAAACACAGAGAGTAGAAAGGGGAAAGGGGGGAGAGGGAGGGAGAGAGAGAAAGGGGATTAATTAAAAAAAATAAAATTCTGTGGATTGGAATTGCATATACTTACAGACAAAAGCCCCCGCTCCCTGCTCACTTTCTGTCCTTTCTACATGATCTGAAACACAAATGTGGATTACAAAAGGGCAGCATGCTACAGAAGGGAATTTATAGTTGGGGGAGTGGAGAGAGGGTAGGGGGTGTGGGTAAGAATGACTGCACCTCTTCCAAAGTGCAGCCTCGGAGAAAAAA